>JANTQJ010000474.1:0-15150 GCA_032989685.1 Arthroderma sp. PD_2
CTCCGTATAGCATATCTACACCTACCAAGTCTCTTGCTATCGCCGGGCTGTCCCCGGAAAACCTTGCACTGATGCGCAAAAACAGAGAGAAGTTAATTGCCCAGCGGACAAGAATTCTCGAAGAACTACCTAAAATTCCCGGTGTTGGTCGATTTCTCGGTGGAACTGACTCGAACTTCCTCCTCGTGGAGATGTTAAACGGCCCGTTGAGTGAAGGTGGAAAACCATGCAATAAAACTGCGCTATCTGTATACCAGACCCTAGCCGAGAATAAGGGAATGGTTGTGCGGTTTAGGGGCAAAGAATATGGCTGCGAGGGCTGCCTGAGGATCACGGTTGGGACAGAGGATGAAGTATCAAGGTTCCTATCAGACCTAAGAACAGTTTTGGCAGACATACTCGCTGTATCAAAGTGAATAGCTAAGTAGGATTATCTAGGCTATGTCATATGAATTCCTGAAGAATAACAATCTCAGCATGGCCATTTAAAGCTAAAAACCGTCAACACCTTAATCACGCCCCTGCTGAATTCAGTCGCAATATTTGTTCACATATGCTTGGGTATCTCTAGTAAATCAACCCCAAAGTAAAAATAGCCATACACAATAACACCGTCCACATGATTAACCAAGTCCAACACCAGCTCAAAATTGCAGTTATGTTTTCAAATTTCTTAGATCTATTCGGACGTTGTTAGCAATGACCCATACCTTAGTAGCGGGAATCTGATGAAGGGAACTTACGAGGCGCAAGGGGGTTCTGATAGGCGCACGCCCACCATGAAGGAACATTGCAACAGCTTTACTAGGCGTAGCCTGAAGTTTTCGGTATGCTTCATGGACGTGTCTTGCTTCGATCGGTGTCCGTCCCTCCTCTGGAGGATCAAACAACCCAGTCTCTCTTTTCCGTTTCTTCTTCTCGCCTGATCCATCCTCAGAGGATCCAAGACCCTTCTTACCACGGTCTTCCTGCTCCTTGACCTTCAGGGCCTCCTCCGTTAATGTTTGCACAATTTCGAATGTAAGAAAGCCAAGGATATCGACAATGTCATCGTTTGGCTTGAAGTCTGTAACAATACCAAAACCAGCCCACTCTCGGAATCGTTTGGCTTTTCGAAATGTAAAAGACGCTTGTCTACAGTCGGACCAAAAGACGTATTCTTCACGGGTCATATTCTTAGTACGTTCGTCGGCAGTAGCGAGGCGTTGCAGTGTGGCGTAGTTCTGCTCCTCTTCTTCCTCGTCTTCTTCATCTTCTCTTTCCGGTACCTGGATGGAATATAGACTGTTAAGATCCCAGGGAAGGCCAATTTTCGCTCGTTTGTTTTTCGGTTTGGCAGCGATTTCTTGTGGTCCAGCAACACCAGCACCGACGAGGGCATCATCTCCGGCTCCAAAGTCCGCGGAGTCTCCGCCACCTTTATCGTCAGAGTCTTTGACATTCTTACGAACGTCCTTCCATGAAAGGAAAGTCTTTAGACGAGAGACTTTGGCTTTGTCGTGCCGTATCAAGAAAAATAGATCGTCTGTTGATATAGATCGTACACCTCGCCGGGCAGCTAGCGTGGTGCTCCGGGAAAGCTTGTAATCATCAGCTCTGGATACATGTACCGGATTTGATGTTGGGTCGACAAACCATCTCTATTACTTGTTGGCGTACTATTTCTTCGATAAGAGTGGTGGTTTCCGCAGATGCCTCAGCTGATTCACCCGACACAAACATCATCTACGTATGCAGTTAGTATAGGATTATCAAGGGTAAAATATTCAGCCGGCCATAATATAATAGTATCCATGCACCAGTATACGATAATCTCGCATCAGCCAAGCAGAACTCCTCTGCAAGGGTGTCTTTGGGATTTCTGAAACCTCCCATCTATGATACATCCCCAATAGAAATATTACCCCTCGCAAGGTCTGAAAGCTGTTTGATGATTCGACTAGCCGTAGGGACGATTTATACATTGAAATGGCGAGAGGAGAATGGACCAACCTGCTGGATCTCCTGCCGGTATTTCGGCGACCGCTCCGCCATCTTGAATGGATGTTCGGCTTGGGAAAGTGTTTGGTATAAAATATAGTAAAGTTTGATATGTGGAATCTAAATGTCTCGATAGATGCTGGAAAATGAACAATATATCTTAATGGAAGAAGCGCCTCGCCCAGGATGAAGAGAAAGGACGTTCGAAAGTTGTAAAGGGCAGGGGGAATGTCGTGGCTTAGTCAGCTTGACCGAACTGAGCCAGGGAATAGAAGTAATTCTGCCAATGGAACCGGTTGATGGGTGATCATTGATATAAACAAAACGTCAGATTTATGCATTAATAGCCATTTTATTCTCGTATCACCGCTGCTCTTCCACTTGTTGCTATCAGTAATCGAATGCAAAATGGACAGGTATAGGTCTCACGTGACCAGATGTGTCCAAAAGTCCGCCCTCAATATAAGCATGACTTACCCAAGGCAGCGACAGGGCACTTCTAGCATGTAGATATGCTGTATCATCAGACGAAACCTGAATTTCATCCATCAAATCATCTTGTAGTCTTTGATATTCAATACCGAGGGAAAAAAAAGCTTGGCGCAGATAATTGATGCCAAGACTAAACATCCCGCCAACGCTAATCTCGATAACAAAAAAAGAGAGAAAGATGGAGATAAAAAACGCCAGAGGAGGAATTGAGGTATCAGGAAATAAAACATGCTTTACCTCGTGGGACTTGGTCTCGCTGATGAGACTGACATTACAGTTAAGGGTTTAGAGATTGTTAAAAATGCCGAACGAGTCTATCTCGAGGCTTACACGAGCATTCTACTCGTTGATACATCCAAGCTGGTATGCGACTTTCCTTTAACCCCGCCTTGCTACCTGTAAACAACGGGCTAACTCGGTCGATTTTCAGGAAGAATTCTATGGAAGGCCAGTGATTGTAGCGGACCGCGAGACGGTTGAGTCTAGCAGCGATGAAATCTTGCTAAACGCAGATACAGTAGACGTTGCCTTCCTTGTTGTTGGTGATCCGTTCGGGTACGTCTATCCATTACAGCATCCTCTATACACAGTCACAAGTTTAACTAACTATATGCTGGTCCATGTCAACAGAGCCACTACACATACCGATCTTGTCCTCCGCGCGCACGAGCTAGGGATCGAGACGAGGAACATCCCCAATGCCTCCATAATGTCTGCCATCGGCTGCACGGGTCTGCAACTCTATAGCTTCGGTCAAACCGTTAGCATGGTGTTCTTTACCGAAACCTGGAAGCCGTCTTCTTATTACGATCGAATTAAGCAGAACGCCGAGCACGGCTTGCACACCCTTGTCCTCCTAGACATCAAAGTGAAGGAACAATCACTTGAAAATATGGCGAGAGGAAGAAAGATATACGAACCTCCAAGATATATGACCGTTGCGCAATGTGCGGGGCAAATGCTTGAGACCGAAGCGGAGAGACAGGAAGGCATTTGTGGACCGGAGAGCTTGGCTATAGGTGCTGCTAGGGTGGGTGCGATAGATCAGCAACTCGCCGTCGGCACCCTCGAAGAGCTTAGCAAGATTGACATGGGGAAACCTTTGCATTCTTTGGTCCTTCTGGGCACAAAAACCCATGAACTAGAGAGAGACTACGTCCGCCGGTTTGCCATCAATACGGCCACCTTTGATGAGATTTGGAAGAAACATTATGAAGCCAAATCATAACTTCAAGCCGATCCCTCCAGGAAAAAAAGCTCCTCAGTAGACGTCAAGCCCGTTAAACCAAGGAGGGTTTTGGCCATTCAAGTGTGCCCTGACGGACCTTTTATAAATCGTAGCCACGTGACATTTGGTGATGGTGCAAGTTCGCGCTTCAATCTCTCCAATTACATTTGTTGCAACTATCAATCTACCTATCGCCTTTCCTTGGCTATTTTTACTTCTTTGGTCAATTATGCACATCGATAACTGAGCTGAAGACGGAGGAAAGGGCTGAACTTTACTAACCCTCAACCTGGGCAATCGAAATCGCCAATGTTATGTTCTACTCAACATGCTCATTCTTCATAATTCACCCTCAGCCCATCTCGCTATAACTTCGTCCAAGCATGGTAGTATATCTCGTTTACGGCATTCGCTGGTCTAGGGTCGGTACACTCGCTGCACCAGGAATTCGCCCACATATCGTGATTGCCGACCTTCTGGATGCTACCTCCGACTATATTCAAGAGCCACGCACAGCCAAAGCGGTTATAAAGTCGTTTGAGGAAATTGACCCCAATATACCGGTTCACCTTCCAGATCTCGCGTTAATAGAACAATATGACCCCAAGGACACCAGCAATTCGGCCACTGGGCAGCCCTATGCTTTTGTTTGTGCAAAGGTGATTACAATTGGAGGAGGCTCGGAACCACAGTCCAATTCATTTCTTAGTCTCAACCTGGAAGAGTTTATCAATAAAGATCCAGGTTTATCTTCGGATGCGTTGGCAGCTTTTTCAGCGCTACGAAAGGTTCTAGCTCCTGATGAAAAGATTGGGTGGTGGATCGTATATAATGGGGATCCGGAGAGATTCTATCCAGAGACGGATGAAGATTTCGAGGATATCGAAGAGGAAAGCGATGAGTCGGTCGATGTTATTCCCAAGGCCGCCCCTGTACGTATCCATAAATACCCCCCTGGTTTCATTTGCACTTTATCCCTATGGTTACTAACATTCTCCCAGCCTACTCGATCCAATATACCACCTGCTGTTCCACCCAAGCCCAAGATCAAGCTTCCTACAAGGTCTAAAAATTGACTGGAAACCTTTCATCCCCAATAACGCTTTCTTTATGATTGTATACATAGACACAAATGACTTCAAACTATTATGGAATATGCCCTATGGGCCCAATATTTTGCGGTATATGCCATCAAGTGATCATTCAGCCATACGCTGCCATACGCACCAGCTATGGTATTCGTGTAAAATAACTGCCCCGTATATCTATCTGAACGTAAATAAAGCTGGGGAATAAAATGCAATTATATAGAAGAAGCTTTTGCCCCGTTCCCTATTACATAATCAGGAGATAAGCGTGGCTTGGCGCGATGGTGACTTCATCAAGCGGAAAACATGATGAAGCAGCTGCAGAGTCAACGTGAGAGCACATATCGTCAGGACATCCACGCCCGACCAATTTCGTGATGTGATAGGGCCTGTGTGCCATCTACGCAGCTCGTCAAGGCATGGTTCTCTCATTTATCATCGTTCAGAACCGGCAGTAAGCATTGCTCCCAATCTGTCCTTATCTACAAGGGGCAGAGCTAACAGGCCTCGTCTAGAGGTAAAACTCGCCTGGCAAAGTGGTATGCACCGTATAACGTGAGTGATTATAAACTCCCGGCCGCCCCTTCATGTAAGACAGTACTAACCTGTTAATATCGTAGGATGACGAGAAAGTGAGATTAAAAGGCGAGGTATGAGCTACCCAATCGAGACAGCACTCTTCGAGCAATCTACCGATCTCCGTCAAATCGTTTTAAATGCTTTACCTACCGGATATATCCAACTCCTAACTTTGAGCTGCAACCTCCTCAGGTTCATCGCCTTGTTGCCCCACGAGACCAGAAATATCAATCGAACTTCGTCGAGTTCAAGCGCAGCACCAAACTGGTCTACAGACGATACGCGGGACTGTTCTTCTGTGTCTGTGTTGATGCGAACGATAATGAGCTAGCATACCTTGAAGCTATACATTTTTTCGTTGAGGTTCTAGATCAATTTTTTGGTAACGTTTGCGAGCTGGATTTGGTGTTCAATTTCTATAAGGTATGTAGAAAGGGGCCGAAAGCTGTTCAACTTTAAGTATCACCAGTATAGCGAGAAGACATTTTACTTGGTTTAGCATTGCTAATTGGTACCATACAAATTTAGGTCTACGCAATTCTTGATGAAGTTTTTCTTGCCGGTGAAATTCAAGAAACAAGCAAACAGGTCGTTTTAACGAGGCTGGAGCATCTGGATAAACTAGAATGATCATCTGGAAGCTCTCCGTTTCCGACACGCGCCGTTATCTTCGTACAGTTGGTGCGGTGCGGTTGAACAGAATGTATATACACTCAATATGAACTTATGTACCACACAAACGGATTCTTCTGTACCAGCGCGATTCACCGTGTGCAAACGAATCCGGCTTCGCAGTCCATTGGATGCACCGTACCGGGTGTAGAATTTGAATCCATGGTCAAAGAGCAAACCTATACTTATACCACCAGCAAGGCGAAACAATATGGAAACTCCTCATCGTTGTCGGGGTCTCGTTTTGAACATGATATGGGGGAAGCGGACTCGGTCAATATATGAGTAACCAACAATGGTATACACAATGTTTGATATCATGTCTGCCTGATCTGTTTCTGGGAATCTGGGTCACCTCAACTATTAGAATCCGGCCAAACAGTTGTCTGATGTGCAAGGAGTTCCGAACTCTCAGCACTGAGACGTGCTGGCCATTCATAACGGCCACATATCGCCGTCGTTACCGACATGCTGAAAAGTAATGATCGTGTTTTAAATCGGTGACTCGAAGTTAGGTGACCCTGAACGACCTCCCTCCGATGATACGGACTTTACGAGATGGAGGATTATAGATTCAGACATCGATCCACTGGGTACGCATGGGGAGGGTAGTTGGCCATAACCAAATGGTCTTGGGATTGTCGTCAGTGAATGGATGGTGGTTGTAGTAGAACTAACACTAGTTATCTCTCGACAAAATAACTAAGATTGTAGTTCCTCTTCTCATATCTAGTCTCAACAACCATTCCCCAAGTTGAACCGGCGTGAAAACCTCCAGAGACAGTAAACCTGCTTCGACCTTCGATGAGTTGAGATTTGGCCCTGGTTTGATGCCATTCGTCACGTCTTTCTCTGGCTTTCTGCTGTCGCTCCCACTTCGACCAGGTCAAGGGAGGGACGAACAACCTCTATAGGCCAACGGGTTCTGAAATGTCGGATGCCTGCAGCGTGAAGAATGTCTCTACGGAATACTTTCTGTCTCTATTTATTCAAAGTTTCGTCTGGCTAATCGGCACCTTGTTTATATTGCATCTCGTACTATTGACTCGCCCGAGCTGCCATCGCCCATCTTGCCCGCCCGCCCTGCCACAGGGAACAAGGGGCCCTCAAAGGATCACCACATATCAATTGCTTGCCGGGGTCTTTCTAGCGAGCTGGCAAGGGTTGGATGATCTATATTCCCCGCGGGGAAGAACAAACAGAATGGCCAGAGCTGATTTCACCATTTTTCGCACCGTATCTATCCATGGCTGCAGCCACCCCAGAGGCAGAGAGAAACGCTCTCCGTATTCCGAGTTGCAGAAACTAACTCCGACCCATGTGTGTATTTACTTCAACACGGTACCTGCGGAGTTCTTGAGCCACACACTAGCAAGTTAAACCTGGAAGAGAAACGACTCGCTTCTCGAAGCCTGCGAGGAAGAACTCCATGGGCGGGCCCTAACGAGAAGGTGATATGGCGAAGTTCTCCATGACTTTCTCCCCCCTTGCACCCAAGCTGCCGCGCTAAAAGCTTGGTCGAGGTTGTTTTGGATCCGTAAAGTACGAGATGGATGATGCTTGCTCCCATGACAAGAACTTGGCTTGACCAGCAAACAGAAAAGCAGGAAGCAAACCGATTATCCAACCCTCAACCCATATTTGAAGGGTCACAGCTGTACGACCAACACGCCAGTCATGAGGCTGAGGGAAGCCCTGGTATCGTTAGGTGATTGGGTTGGATATACGAAGTCGAAGAAACTCGCGATGTCTCTCTTTCGTGACCCTGCGGCCCTTAACCATGTCTGGGTTAACTAGCCCTTGGGGCGGGTAGCAAAGGAGATGCAACCTTGTCAAGGTCGAACTTCTCACCACGGCTCCATTTAATTTGCTGAATGACCTCGGCACCCTCTCTTTCCAGCCAAATTTTATATGGCCGCAAGGTTGGACGGGGAGTTATAACCCATGCCTGCCAGCGGGGGAAGATCATCACTCTCTCCCCACAGAGTCGACGGTCGACAGGCCGCCCTGCCAGAGATGTGACAGATGTCTACTATATATGGCCGATTGTCTCCCAGCAGCTCGCTCCTGATGGAAACTGCCAGCCCAGAGTCTCTTCGCAAAAGGGGATTTTGACTTGTTGAACTTTTTATCGAAGTCAGCATGAAGTTCACCAGCTGCTTCCTCCAGGGTTCTGCCCTTGCTCTCCTTGCGGGACTCGGGTCGACTTTCGGTCTTTCCAACTCCAAGTTGGTTCGGGACCTCCATGATGCCGCCATGATGGGGATGGACCCAGATGTCGTCTTGCATCCTGAGCAGTTCAAGGCTCAGATGGCGAGCATGCAAGCTGACAACCCAGTAGCAGAGACCTTTGACGTACGTAGAGCCGTGCAACTCCTCTTCTCTTCTGATACGTGATAAGATCCATGGTTAACAATTTACCCAGATGCCAATTGACCATAAAGGCAACAACACTGGCACCTACAAACATCGTTTCTGGATCAACGAAGAGGATTACAAGCCAGGTGGTCCAGTATTTGTTTTCGACTGTGGTGAAGCCGCCGGCCAGAGATACGCGAACAATTATCTCTACAACGAGACCAACTTCTTCAGACAGTTCACCAAGAAGTTCCATGGAATCGGTATCATATTTGAGCACAGGTATGACATTACTCCTCATGCTTTGCGACATTATCCTTTATTTTTCTACCTGCAGAGACTGATCAGTGGCCATAGATACTACGGAGAATCAACTCCATTCCCAATTACTGTCGATACTCCCCCAGAGCACTTCCAGTACCTCAACAACGACCAAGCTTTGGCAGATCTTCCATACTTTGCCAAGTCGTTCAAGAGAGAGGCTTTCCCCGACGATGATCTTAGACCAACAGCTTCTCCCTGGATCATGGTTGGAGGATCCTATCCTGGCATGCGAGCTGCGTTCACTCGTGACAGATACCCAGAAACCATCTATGCTTCATGGGCTTCCTCCGCACCCGTTCAAGCTCAGATCGACATGGCCGTGTACTACGAGCAGGTGTACAGAGGACTTGTCGAGTACGGCTGGGGTAACTGCACCAAGGATATTCACGCTGCATACAGGTACATTGATCACCAGCTCTCACGAAATGACACCGCTGCTACTATTAAGAAATACTTCTTGGGCGAGGGGGCTGAGAAGACTAGCAACGGTGACTTCACTGCCGCTTTGATTGTTGCATACGCTGGATGGCAATCATCTGGAGCCGACGGTCAGGTTGGCAGGTTCTGCAACTGGCTTGAGACTGATCCCAAGACTAACAAGACCGCTCCTGCTGAGGGTTGGGCACCTACCAAGGGAGACAAGGCTATGGCTGAGAGATTTGCAGCATGGCCCACACTTGTCGAGATGGTCAATGCCAATGCCATGACCAACTGCAAGCAAGCAGACAAGTCCAAGCCGCTTGAGTGCAAGCTGGACAGGCCAAGTGAGGACCCAGACTTTATCAGCTGGATCTGGCAATACTGCAGCGAATGGGGCTACTACCAGGGCATAAACTTCCCACAGCACGCCATCTTGTCCAAATATCAAACCAACCGCTACAACCAGGAATTCTGCTACCGCCAGTTCCCAACCGGTGTTAAGAGCGGTTACCTCCCACGCGCACCCCAGACGCACAAGACGAACCGCGCCACTAAGGGATGGCACATGCGCCCATCCAACGTCTACTGGAGTGGTGGACAGTTCGACCCATGGAAGACCCTCTCCCCCCTATCCACGGAGTCGTTCGCCCCTCGCATCGAAGTGTCCAAGGAGATCCCGAAATGTAACGTTTCTACTGGCCCAAAGAAGATTTTCGGATACGAGATTCCAAATGCCCAGCACGTCTATGACTTCAGGACCTACTTCGCACCCGGTGCCGTTTCCAGACAGCTCTTCTCGGATGCTTTGGAGGAATGGCTTCCTTGCTTCAAGAAGAAGTAGACGATGGCAGTGACGAAAAGAAAAGGGAACGACTGATGTCAGAATGACTTAGCTTTCAAGGTTAAAAAAATGGAAGATTTTCTCCCTCCATAAAGATGAGATAGCCTATGTACATAAATATCTATATTAGAATCATATAACTATATGTTTCATCCAGCCGACCTCTTTCTATTCCAGCGCCATCCGACGCCATCAGAGATACGGACAAAGGATTATAATTAGCAGGCTACCTCAATGCATGTATAGCCAGGGGAATATTGGTAGCACAGCTAAACGTTCGAGTATCAAGAAGAAGTTAACTTGATATTGAGCTGTTAAACGGCGCTGGTTGGGTTGAACATTCAAGCGCTTCGTCCGCTCTAGGCAAGTCGACTTCAACTTCACCAGCAACACAGTCGCAGTTCAACCACCGCAACGGTATATGGCGACGGAGCTACCGTTCTCCTGATAATTTCCAACGATGCTGCTCATTCGCTCCATGAACCAACAATGCCTACTTCCCTATCCTAAGCCACCAACCAGTGAGACATTGTCGATACCCCTGACAGATGAAATATGGACCGGTCCGACAGCAGGAGGTACAACAGATGGCTTCTAGGGTATTGCACATTTACTCGAAGTAGAACCTATCTCCGTTGAAGCCGTTTAGCTACGAATATGCCACGTGTGTACGACGTTATGGAGATTGGGAGCTAAATATAGGCGACATGAATGTGGCCGGCCCTCTGCGTTACAGAGATGGTGGTATAAATTCCAATCTATTGAACGTTTATAGGATGGTTGGCTCGCCTGCTGGTCCGTTTGACGGCATATATTTTCAGAGCACATGCAGATTTGGCCATAACTACCTGGTTCACCCCTGTTGGTTCGGCCGACCTATACATAACATGTTCATCCCGTCGGGAGGCTCGAGTACGTTCTATCATTGTTCGGATATAAAATCATAAAGGTTTCTCAAGGGACCATATCCCTTACTGCTAAATTCTAGCCCGGATAAAGGGTGGTGATCACCGGTTGCCGCTTGCGATCATACACCACTGTTCGATGCTACCTCCGACTGCCCGCTCAAGCTTTGCTTTCTGAAATGAACCCTCCCTGCTTTTCGACCGTGGACAGTGTAACGAAACAGCCTCGAGATAGGCGAATTGACGAGACTCATGCAGAAACGCTACACTGTATGACTTGTGTTTGTCACTGGAAAATTTCCGCGATGAAGCCGCGATGATGAATGAAACAATGTTCTTGCACATGGCGCACACGGTCGAACCATGGCGATTATAGCCTGCTTTGTCTGCACGAATATGGCCCCGGAAAATAAAACTTCTATAATCGGGGTTGCTGCAATATATGCTATCCTTCGTGGAGAGTCCTCTCTCCAAAATCGACATCTCCAGAGACATGACGAGCAGCGTTGTCCACTAACAACAACTTATCGGTGGGTAACGGTGTCTTTTCTTGGCTTGTATGAAGATGCTCTTTAGCATTGAATACTTCTGAGCTCGCTACTTTCAATTCGCCTAATAAACTGTTCAAAGACGTCCGTTGACCGGCCGTCAAACGGTCGCACACAATCCGGTCAATCAGATCTTCATCTTCTCCTAGGGATTGCACAGTGAGAATGCCACTTGATCCCGTTGCTGGAGCCATTTGGGAAGCCTTTCCATCATCTGCGGCTGGGTCTATGACCGCTCTACTGCATGTCAGTAGATGCTATCGCCAGAGGGAGCAGCCTTTATGCCATCTTAGTTATGTCCCAGTATCTACGGAGTACCCGAAAAGGGAACTCACGTAGTGACGTCTGGTTTATTTAACGCCGTTTTGTCGTAGATTCATCAATATCGCGAGGTTATGGAGTGTACTCGAGAGTGGTCAGTAAAGAGTTGGTGATGGAGGCTTTTTCCGTGTCAATGACTGCTTTCGGTTTCAGCCTCCTTTTTATTCAGCAACGCAGCCACAACCTTTTGCCTTGTCAACCAACACTCATTTATTTCCTCCTTACACAAGCCTTGAGTTGCTTCGTATTGATCTCCAGGTTCGATCTGCATCAACCAAAGAAAATAGGTTTCGCGTTGGCCGTTATGCCGACGCCGACCAGGCAAAATATGGGAGGGTGTCGCAGAATCAGCAAGCGAAATAGCTCCAAACGTTTCAATGTAACCAGCTAACTCGGGAAATTAGAGAAAGCCCTTTTTCGAGCTTCGTTCTCAACAGTTACCGCCTCTTTGACAAGCTATTAATAGCGTATGGACGGGCTGGTTACACGCTGACTGTCAGCCTGCAGCCTGAGAGAGAGAGAGCAGCCAATGCCATACTTCTCCGGATCCTTTCGGCTGATGTTGTGCATGATATGGACTTCGATTGAGTTGTCTTTCAAACGCGCCTGGCCGAGAATATCTACATGCATAGAATGAGCCCCAGTGTGCTCGATATTCAAAGGCGGGAGACTTTCAAGGCCCTTATTCATTTCTGACGAACAATATAAATACGCCCAACAGTAAGGGAAATGCTTCCCCGCGTCTTTAACATATCTATGGGTGCTGACCCCTGAAGTTTCTTTTCATGAAAGGGACCACGCTACTATTAGACTGTACGGACGGTACATGGTTTTTCTTTTGATAATATGAGGTTGTACGAAGTGCATTCGCTGTATAGGCATGCCGTGGGTACTCCGTACACCGTCTAGTTACTTGGTATACCCTGCTCACTCCACGAGCTGTGAGCACAAGGTCAGACAGACCGCAGGCACGAGCCGATTGTCCATGCCATAACTCAATATATATAGGTATTATAGCATGCCCACAGAGATCGCCAGTCGGTAAATTTCTGGCATTGGTTCAGATTCACTTCGCCTGATGCAATGGACCAAAGCCCACAAGGCTGAGAAATACCTCTTCAGACACTCACATATTGATCTTCATTCCCCCTCATCTTCAGCTTTCCTTTCCGGCCGACGTTCAATCTTCCACCCCCTCCTCAAACGCTTTCATAGTCATGTTGTCGATGCTCTTTATATTCAATGCAATGGGCCTCGGAAGAAACGCAGATCGTGAGTGCGGCCTCGATCTGTGCTCTTCAAATATTTATCCGCTCTCTCGTTCGTCTTGGCGGGACTTTGAAATGGTTTCCTACTACACAGCAGAGGTGGCATGCCGATGATAGCTGGATGGCGTTCTCTCTTATTCCGTTGTCAATAAGGACTCTTTGCATGTGTTGGACCTTCTCCATGCATGAGAAATCACCGGAAGCCGAAGAGCTATCTCGAAAACTTGTCATAGTAGGCCGCTTGGCTTATGCTCTATTGTAAGTGCAATAGTCCCTGACTTGATCTTGAGACTATGGCTGATGCGCGTTGAAATATTATTGAAACCCCTTAGTCTCTGGTGCATGAAACTCTGCCTTCTTCAATTTTATACCCGAATGGAAACTGGGTCAATTCGAGTTCACCGTGCAATCCAGCTACTTCGGATATTCCTCTTCCTAACATTTATAATTATTGTTCTTGCGACCTTACTTGAATGCCGACCACTATATGTGTAAGTGACAACCGATATTCGGCGTGCTCGGTATCAATATAGAGTTGGATTAATACTAATGCAGTGGTGATTCTTTTTCCACAGTGCCTGGAGGCCGGAGTACGCTCATGGTAAGTCCAAAACTGATTTGACGTTTAACCGCTATTCAATGGCTTGTGGAACTGAGTATTTGGCTTTAAATAGATTCATGCCGGAAAGGGACTGTGAACCTACTCTCCATGGCATCATTGAATATAATCACAGACATCGCGCTGATCGTGTTTCCGATCCCACTACTCTGGAGAATGAGTGCGTTGAAGTTTCAGACGTAGGTTTCAAGAGTCCGTTCTTGGGCAGTGCACATCACTGATGATGATAATAGCAAGGTGCAATTGACCTTCCTTTTCCTAGTTGGCACCCTCGTGGTGGCAGTTACCATTACCAGGATACCCCTAATCTTCAGTCATTCTGTTAACCAGAATTCTCGGACTTTGGTAAGCTTTACTCAGACCTACAGAACCCTTTGGCGCAGCGTGCATATGTCGTAACTAGTGCTAACCGGTGAGGTGTAATATCGTCCTTTGTCTCAGTGGGCATCAGTTGAAATTGTGTGTGCAAGTGTCGCCGCGAATGCAGCGTTCTATTATGCCTCATGGAAAGAAGCCCAGCAGCTGTTTCGCCGTTCAAAACATCAAACAGTGTCCCCCTCGCAACCTCAGTCCCCAGAAACTTCGTCCAGGGCATTGGGAACGCCAGCGCTTTGGGTGGAGAGGGTCAGTGAATCAACATCAGACAGCAGAAGCAGTTTAGACATTGTGGAATATCACCTACAGCTGGCGGCGCCTAGTAATTCCTCGTTCCTCTATCTGGATAGCATGGAAGCCGGAAAACATCGTATGGGCAAAGAATGAACTCCGATGCCTTACCCATCCCTTATTGGACTGGCCTAACCTACTATCCGGCCCCTAATGGATGATTCATACCGTCGGAGAATGGATGTCCTGTGGTCAAGAGCCATCGACACTGCCCGAAATTCGATCCGTTACACATACAAACTACGCCGGTATCACAAACGGGAAGGGACACATTCAAAGTGCAAAACAATAGCATATGCCCCAGTTTGCGAGTTCGACTCGGAGCCGTGCATCAACCCGCTCCAAGGCATAATAATGACTAGGTCTTTGGGAAACGGCAAAAAGGTGCTGTTGGAAACATTCAGGTCTCGTTGTATACGGAAAGGCTAACTCAGTTCACCACCAGGCCGCTCTGAATGAGGTTATATAGTCATGATTGATGAATGCGCTGTGCGTTTGTTAATATGCTCAAGACTCAAAAGGTCGATAATGCTGTATAATCATTGATATATGAACTATTTACAATTGCTTAATCAAAAAAATTTGATATCATGGTCTCGTCATGAAATATGAAGCACGCAACAAGACATGCACCTAAGCAAGATATATGACCAAGAGAGGAGCTGCCGAGGACTAGATGTACTGGTCAAGGAAGAGAGAGTTCAACTTCACTTCTTCAATGCCGCAAACCTTCGCGCGAGTTCATCGACTTCTGGTATACCCCCTAGTTTAGTCTCCGTCTCTTTCGCGGCTGATGAGTTACTCGTCTCCGGTCCTGCGCCGGCCTGGGGCCCTTGCGTAG
>JANTQJ010000475.1:0-15149 GCA_032989685.1 Arthroderma sp. PD_2
CAGCCCACAAATATGCTTCCATCTTTGCCAAACCATTGACCAACCGTGACGCACCAGGATACAAAGACCTAATATACCGTCCGCAAGACATAAAGTCTATAAAATCTTCAATACACCAGGGCAGTCGTGCCGTTGCCGCAGCCTCAGAGGCAATGAACCCCGCCCAAACGGATGAATCTCCTCCAGCAACAACTGCAACGACAGGATCGGGAGTAGGCGTATCTTCAAAGGGCAACGTCCTACTAGCTACTAAATCAGCTGAACTACTACCGCCAAAGGGCATAGTGAATTCCTCACAGCTAGAGAAGGAATTAATTCGCATGTTCGCGAACGCTATAATGTTCAACCCAACGCCTGATAATACCTTTGGTCCCTCGTTTCCCATGCAAACGGATTCATCGTCTCGGGCGGGGACGCGGAGCGCGGAACCAGATGAGGGAGGTATCATTAACGACACGCTGGAAATGTATGAGGATGTTGAGAAGGCGATTTCGACATGGCGATCTGCTGAGCGACCCGTGGACGATGCTGGTGGGAAGGGCTTCCTGGCTCTAAGACGAGGAACACCAGGCGACCCAAATGACGCCCCAGAAGATTGAGAGTGTATCTGTTCTTGTCTAATTACTGTAAAACATTACTCTGTTGGATTCTTCGAAAAATTTATAATCTTTTATTATGTCTTCGTTTGTTATTTACTATCCAGCCGACGAGGCGATAGTAGTACCAGGTTTTGTCCGCCCCAGTCCTTCCTTTGCATAAAAGTCCATCGGATATATACCGTTATTCGACTTATCCCAATCCTCCTTTATCCCCAACGCAATCAACGCCTCATACGGCGTCAGTAAGGGCTTAGGAAACGCATATCCCCAATCAATACTCAGCCTAGGACACGCAATCTGCACCCAACAGTCGACGTCCGGCATAGTCGCCAACTTCCCCGGGAAAATCTCACTAAGCAGCAAGTTCACGAACGGTATACCCTTCTGATTAAGATGTGCTTCGATCATTGCCATCGTATGCGGATTACCCTGCCGTCCTAAACTACCCAATATAATCCCCCACCTCTTCGCTGATTTGGCGACGTTTATTGCCTTTCTGCGCAAATCCTGCATTTCTTCGTGATCATATCGTTCTCTGCTGAGGATGCGTGAGTACGGATCATATCTATACGCTGGTATGGACGGGTTATGAATCATGGCAGATTCAAGATGGAAACGGCCATCGCCTAGGTAGAGAAGTAGGTCTATATCCTCGCTTGACATCTGGGGTGAAGTGCAGCCTAGGATCTCCCCTTTGCTAAGGGGCATTATCTGCGGCACGACGATATGGAACCCTTCCTTTTCTAGAACAGGCTTCAGCCCGTGTAGGGTAGCGTTGAACTGTATCGTGCCTACTACCGCTATTCGCTGGCCGGAGGTGAAATTTCGCTGTAGGGTGTCGATGAGGTGCTGGGTGTCAATGCCGATGTCGACGAATATATATAGTGTTTTTATCTTGGTGACGTCCACAGGTATCAGACATGAATGCGCATAATGAACTAAAAGATCGCATCCTAGCGCTCTAGCGGTATAGTCGTCGATACAGCATGCTCCGTACGTCACGTCTCCCATAATCACCGTCTCCACGCCAGGACAGAACTGGTTCAAGATATCTGATATTGTGGTGGCGAACAGGAGCAACCCCTCAGGGAATTGAAGAGCCACCCGCTTGGAGCCAGACGTCCGTATCCTGTGTATGGTCTTGGGTATTTCAAAGGAGTAGTTGTGCGGTAGGAGCGAGATGGCGGCTTTGATATCTTCGTCATCGAGAATGTCTGCGGGGACCTGGTTGAGTGCTCTGGGGCCTCGTCTGGTGGATGCTAGAATTTTTACACTGTTAGCTATTTATTCTATGTATCTGAGTCTCTCTTATCTCTTTCACAATCGAATTCCCCTTACCTTGCTGTATAGAAGTGGTATGCGACTGCTCATCCCCTCCATTCCTCTGCGCCTGCGCATCTGCAGCTTTCCTTCCGATAAATCTCTTCTTCGGCACTCTCATGCCATTTGCTGGTTGCACAGCCGGCGCATCCGTCTTCTCTGTATTATCTGCCATCTTTCACCAAACTAAGAGTTCAATCTCGTCTTCTTCTTCTCTCTTTCTCTTCTTTTCTTCTTCCTTATCGCCATCCCCTCTATCAAAATAATTTTCATGACTAATGATTGACTAACCTTACTGATAAATGACTAAGCAAAATATTACATAAGAGAGAATGACTAATACGGCTAAAGGCGGCGGCAAGTTCGTCCATGATTGGCTGGTCCAAGCGGCCTCCGGGGATTTTCAACATCGGTGCAAATAGCCGAGTTCACGGCCTCGAGCGCCGGGAGCGAAAGTGGCTGCGTGCTACAGGAACGAACAGCATATATCTTGTCGAGCTGACGACCTGATCGATACCTTGACGTGCACGGGAGAGTGATCATGTTCGGACTCAGAGCTGCCTCCAGAGCCTCCCGCCAGCTGGCCTCTCGACACGGCGCGGTGCGGTGCTTCGCGGCCGAAGCCAAACTTGCTCCCGATTTCGTTCGCATCGTCGAGGTTGGACCCAGAGATGGCCTACAGAACGAGAAGAAGTCTATACCGCTCGAGACGAAGCTGGAGTTGATCTCTAGGCTTGCAGGTACCGGCCTCAAGACCATCGAGGCTGGCTCGTTTGTTTCTGCGAAATGGGTTCCTCAAGTAAGTAGATCTGCCGCCCCGACCACACACTCGTATCGTCTCAATTGTATTCCTTTTTTTCACTTCGAGAGAGCAAATTGGCTAATATAATCACTGTTCGATCTCCGGTAGATGGCAAGCACAGCTGATATTCTATCGCATCTTATCAAAACCCCGCCCTCCGCCCCTCACCCAGTTTCATATAACTACCTGGTCCCCAACGTCAAGGGACTCGAGACCCTCGTCAAGGTCCTTGAATCAGAGACCTCCGCCCTTCCAAAGGAAGCCCGACCTACAGAATTACCTGAAATATCACTCTTCGCCGCCGCAACGGATGGCTTCTCAAAGGCCAACACCAACTGCACAATAGAAGAGTCCCTCGCTAGAATCGGCCCGATTGTCTCTCTGGCAAAGGAAAAGAACATTCGCGTGCGCGGCTACGTTTCCGTTGCACTTGGATGTCCATATGAGGGTCCAGATGTAGACCCGCACAAGGTCGCAGAAATCACCGCTTCGTTATTGGAAATGGGTGCCGACGAGGTCTCGGTTGCCGACACGACGGGCATGGGGACCGCACCAAGAACCCAGAAACTCTTGAAGACGTTGACAGCTGCCGGAATAGCTAGCAATGACCTCGCGCTGCATTTCCACGATACCTACGGTCAGGCTCTGGTGAATACCATCGTCGGCCTAGAACATGGAATAAGAATATTCGACAGCAGCGTTGGAGGGCTGGGAGGATGTCCATACTCCAAGGGCGCGACTGGCAATGTTTCGACGGAAGATTTGGTCCACACGTTGCACAGCCTTGGAATGAAGACTGGTGTGAATCTGGAAGAAGTTGCAAAGATCGGATCTTGGATTAGCTCCGAACTTGGTCGTGTTAACGACAGCAGAGCCGGAAAGGCAACCGTGAGCAGACTTCAGGGATAGTCGTTTTCAATCGAGAATTCCCAAGTTCATGCCCAGTGTCCCCATAACCTTCCCTCCAAGAAACATATCTTCCCTTTCAATGTCGAGACAGCATTCTTCTGTCTGTTACCAAGCTACCTCCTCTCCATTAATGATTGGAGTTACCCCCCATGATTCACGGATAATGCCATAGGCAAGCAAATTGTATATACTTAAGAAAGTAGACGAATTCCCCTATTGCAAACATATACATTTCCTTATTCAAAATGTCATGCATGTAATGTAATGTACATGGGCGGTGGCATGGTATCCCTGCCAGCCCGGCCGTGAATGTCCAGTTTCGAGCTCTAAACTCGAATATATAAAGCCCAAGGGCACCCTACTCGTAGGGCCGTATCAGAAGCAAAGATTAATCTTCAGTCTTCAACCTCTCGGGAGTCATCGCCATAGGCAAGGCGTTAAGTGTCCGATTCAGTTGACACATCTCTAGATCTCTCGTCGCTCAAAAATCCGTAACCCTCCCATTATAACTCCAATCACTAGCTCCGCCCCATCTCAGCGGCTCATTCTTAGGACCTCCAACCTCGCCAGTCTTTGGATTCTTTTCTCCTTCAAATTCTGGCTTTGCTCCCCGGCGTAGGTCTGGATGTAGTTCTCCATCCCCTGAGCTCTGGACAACATTTTCAGGCTGAGACGGCTCAGAGTGAGGAGACTGGTTTATTTGAGGCGTTGAGCGCGGCGTACTGAATGCGCCTGTCGACTGCTGCTGGAGGTTTTCGAATATCTCTTGTTCTTCTGGGGAAAGACGTGGAGGTGAGGGCGTCGGTGAGAAGCGGTTTGGCTTAGAGGATTGCGCTGAAGAGACGGAGAAACATCGTAATAGCTGGGTTGAAGCTGGCCGTAGGGTATATACAGGTCTGACTGTGGGGTAAAGACGGGATCTGGCGATGCTGGCCATGGTGTCTTCTATTGATCTATGCTGATATATGTACAGAGTAGAGAAGTTGATAAAAAAGATGAAGTTCGGCTTAACTAAAGAGCTCGCCGATAATCGGAAGCTCTAGTTTTTCCGGCGAGTCATTCTCATTTTACAGTCAAGAAAAGACTCATTTTTACGACCCTTTTTTCCACAATCAATTACGTTCGTGAGGTGTCTCTGATCTTTTTGCCTGGGAATTGAGGAGCCTATAATAGCCAATACAAGTTAATTGTGCTGGTTGATTGCACGATGGCCCCCCGAGTAGCTATGCGACGCCTCGGAGCTAGAGCTCTCCAGCATTCCAGGGTCGGCCCCCTGTCACAATGGAGATGGGCATCGACGGCCTCAAGGCCGGAGGTAGTCGACCCTTTCCCGAAGGATAACAGCGTTACCAAAGTAGTATGTTGTATATTTTGGAATATTGTCTCCCTGAAGCTTTTCATTCGAAATTTATACTTACTCGTTCTGCTTCTAGGAACAAGATGACCCTTCTGGTTTCCTCGGCAAACGGAGTGACCGCTTCGTGGAAGGGATTCTGCCGTTCATGGTGCCGACATACGTCAGGCCAACTCCGGTGATGGCCAGAGGGAGCGGTTGTTATCTCTGGGATATGGAGAATCGGCAATATCTCGACTTCACCGCCGGCATTGCCGTGACATCTCTCGGCCATTCTGATCCAGGGCTGGCGCAAGTACTATCAGAACAGGTATGGCAGTGCGGCAGCAGCCATTCATTCAGTATTAAAGCTAATTGAATTCTACTGGCTAGTCCGAAATACTGATACATGCATCCAATCTCTTCCATAACAAACATACTGGCAAACTCAGCCAGGCGCTCGTTAGCAGCACAATCACCTCAGGGGCGATGAGAACTGCTACACAAGCGTTCATCTGCAACTCTGGAACTGAAGCCAATGAAGCAGCTCTCAAGTTCGCCCGAAAAGTAGGGCACAGCTTGGATACTTCAGGCGCAAAGCATGAAATCGTCTCTTTCCAAGGATCGTTCCACGGCCGAACCTTCGGTGCTCTATCCGCTACTCCAAATCCCAAATATCAAGCTCCCTTTGCCCCCATGGTGCCCGGATTCAAGTATGGAAAATATAACGACATCGAACAACTTCCAACTCTAGTCACGGAAAAGACATGCGGTGTCATTGTAGAGCCCATCCAGGGTGAGGGTGGAGTGAACGTCGCCTCCGCTGAATTCCTCACAGCACTCCGTGCACGATGTGACGAAGTCGGAGCTGTGCTGATCTTTGATGAGATCCAATGCGGTCTTTCCCGCACAGGCAGCCTATGGGCACACGCACACCCATCTCTCAGACCAACAGATGGCTCCCAGCCCGCCCATCCAGACATCCTAACCACGGCCAAGGCTCTTGGAAATGGCTTTCCCATCGGTGCCACGATCATTTCCTCTGATACAGTAGGGAAGTATATTAATGTTGGAGATCACGGAACTACCTTTGGCGGAAGCCCACTTGCCAGTGCCGTGGGTAACCATGTTTTGACACGTCTTGCCAACAAGGATCTACAAGATGAAGTCGACTCTCGATCCCAAACCTTTATCGAGGGCCTGAAACGTCTTCAGGAGAGATATCCTGATGCGATATCAGAGATCCGAGGTCGAGGTTTGATTCTAGGCTTGCAGCTTACAACTCCTTATGTTGGCAAAGTTACTGATATTCTTGGCTCAGCGAGGGATAAGGGATTGTTGATAATCTCTGCCGGGGAAGGATGCATTCGCTTTGTCCCGCCGTTGGTCATTACCGATCCGGAGATTGAGACGGGGCTAGGTATCTTGGACGAGGCCATGAACGAAGTTATCAGCAAGGCTTAGACAAAAGTTTTGCTACGGCTTTCAAACGGCGTTGGTCGAGTTGTTTATCATAGCGGTCTTTTATATGGTATTTTCTCGGTTTTATGTCTTCATATATCCAGTTTATAGAATTAGGGCACTCAGATATACCACCAAATCCATAGGAGCAATTCTCAGGCAGAGTAATGAGTTCTTACCATCTAAGATATAGGATATAGGAGAATCATTGAATCTCATCTACGGGTGTTCATTTATATGGAACTCAAAGTATATACATAAATCTAGTGGTCGGTCATCACGGAGTCTTTGCCCCTTCCCCTATTCCCATAAGCCCACCAGCCAACCCATTCATCCGTCGATTAAGCAAATCCTCATCACTCGGTAAACTAGTCAAGCTATTTTCTCGTCGTAATCCGGTTATCATCTGTTTTACACGCACCAGGTCATTCTCACTGTGAGTGGCGTTATCAGAATTACGCAAACCTTCCATATGTTTGTTCGGAAAGGGGGAAAGGGACAGTTTTGCAGCGTTTGAACGACGCAAATTTCTCTTCTGGCTTTTGGGGCGATCGTTTTGTCGAATTGGGGCTCTAGGTTTGAGATCAGGTTTAACCGGTGAAATAGGAGATGATGCGCCTGAGTGAGAGATATTGGCCTTCGATGACGGAGGCGAGGGGGATATCTTCGTCATCTTCAGCATGCTGATCTCTAGCGGGCCGTCGTCATCACCAGATGATTCGCCCGTCAGTCGACGTTCATGATGACGCTTTGAAGTGTGTCCATTGCTTGGATGATCCGTCTGCCCGTCTACCATCGGACTTGATGGGTCGAATCGAGACATGGCTCGCCGTCGGGTTGCAAGAGACTCCTTGGAGTCTCTCCAGTCTCTCGAGCTATTGACATCCACAGTATCGAAGATCTCTGTTATCCATCGAGCACATCGGAATACATGCTTCCAGCCCTCTGGGAATACGGCAACAATATTCAAAAACCCGTGGGATATACCAGGTATCAGTGTTAATTCAACGTGCTCCTTTTCGTCAAACTTCCTCCCAGACTTCTCTAGACCAAGTTCCTTTCGTTCACGGAATCGATGGAGTTTCGCTTGTCTAAGTCGTCCTGCAAATATAACAGTGTCATCAACAAGGGGGTCTCGTTCTCCTGTCATGAAATATGTCTTTGGGAATCGAGCCAAAAGGGCTTCTGGAGCTAGAACAGGTGAAAGGAGGAAATCAGTGCTGAAATTTGGGCGGTTGTAAGGTCCAATGTATAAGATGATCATAGCCCTCATCATTTCAGGGGTAAGGATACGGTCGTTGAAATATGATATCATGGAAGTGACAGCAAGTCGAGTTTGGAGCTTCTGAGGCTGTTTCTCTGTCAATTCTTTCATCTGAGACGCAATACTCTCTTGCCCAGATTGGCCTGTTATCACTGGTGTTGCAGCCGAAGACCCTGCCATGCTGTCGGCAAGGTCGTTAGAGCCATTCTTAACGGATAAATCGTTCGCGTCTTCTGCAAGGTCATCATTCGAAGGATGAGGAGTCGACGGCGTAAGTTTATAGTAATCTTCACTTTTCCGCCGCAAAATATTTCGGTTTGTTTTCCGCATTCCTCTATCCCTGATCAGAGACATTTCCTCGTCCGTCATCCAGCTCCCGATATTCAAATCCAAATTTGGGTATATTAGCACAAGTCCGGTGGGAGCAGGCAATGAATCTTCGCCTCTCCACTTTCGGGAATCCGTACTGCCAGATTGAAGAATCATGAGGGTTAGGCCTGCAGCAAGGCTTCCGCCAGCACTGTCACCCGTCACCACAATCTTCGGGCATGCCTTTCCACTCAGGCCTAGACATCTTCCCTTTGTCATGACAATGGTGTGATATGCATCGTAGCACTCGTTCAGGGCATAGGGGTATGGATATTCAGGGGCCTTCTTATAGTCAAGGCTGAGGACCGGAACACCAGTCTTGCCAGCCCAAGCAAGTAGTTTATCATCACTTGTCCGTGGGCCCATGGCAACAAATCCGCCACCAGGGATATCGAGAACGATGTTCGTCTGATCACGGAGCGTACTCATTGGGCCGTTGAAATAGAGCCATGCATCCACGGGATCCTTATACGATGACTCGCGCGGGCGTGGTATCCGCACTGCTACTGGTTGGCGTCTACAGAGACGCGGCCGAAGTAGTTTTGAGAAGAAGGCAAGATACGGTGTTGTCGATTTATTCCACGAAACACGCATATGCTCGACGGTTATCGTAGCCCTGACCTTCCGCACCTTCTCATCCGCCTGCTCCGCAGCGATCAGATAGTATACTGAAAAGATCATAGATGCCAGATCCCGCAGCCACTTCTGCCTTATGTTCATAGCTGTCCAAAACCCGGCATCGAGCGCTGTCACTATCCAAGTTGCCCTGAAATAGGAACGGGAATATAGGTTCGCAAGTGGCTCCGGTGATTCGAGGCCGACTAGTTTGGCAAAGTTACGAGATATGTAGAGCGTCAACATGGTCATGACGGTGGTCTGCCACGGCGTCATCCGCCCTTGTAGGCAAGAGGATAGAGATCGAACTCCTGGAGGTCCATTCTTGTTTCCCCTAGAAATTGAACGTATGGTTAAAAAGAGTGCTTGTTAGAAACGGACTTTCGTCTCTTAAATACCTTAGAAGATATAATGTCCAGAATGAAACCACTGCAAAGACTTGTATCTTGCGGAACTGGGTTGATGGTCTTCCCAGTACATGGTCTAGAGAAACGTTAGATATTGGCAGCAATAAAGACGGGAAGAATAGGGGGTTTCTATACCTATCATGACTAGGACATTCGTCACTCAATAAAAAGATCTAGAGTCGATTTGTATTCCAACCGCAGAGACAAGAATATGTATACGTCGGAAACCCCGGCAGCATTCATCAATTCATTCAATGCATAACATAATAGGAGAATAGGAAAGCTATACAAAATATTGTAGAGAATATTATAGATAGGGAGGGATGTCTCTCGTCAACTGTACACCGTACTACTCCGCAATATTGACGAGTATCTATCCTCAGCCTCAGGTTGTCAATCTTAAGCCATCATCCTCCTTCTTGCGACTTTTTTAGGTGGAAGTTGGGAGGATTTCACATGCGCAACATGTGAAAACGCATGTGATGTACAATTACGTCACTCAACACGAACGTCGCGATTGAAGATAAGACAAAGAATAATAGATGATGATAATAAATAATAGTAATATTAATTGCTATTATCGCTAGTAATATATCAAATATCCTCGACGCCGTTGCCACCAAATCCAACCATTATGATCGTGGGCTCTATTCATGTCTTCTGGCAATAATCTCGCCCGTGAGAGACCTGCCAATTACACAACCAAACCTCAAACACCATCCCCAGTAGCCCTGCAATGCATATACCGGCTGAGTCGCTGACGGTAGTTGCCCCAAGAGAGAATTCGCGTTCTTCTTTGGGTACGCGGTCAGTAATCTCTGCAAAAGTATTAACATACACCAGTCCGCCCAACAGTCCTTCCCAAAAAACAATCAAGAACACAATATAAACGTTCGGTATGAAATTGAACAGCGCATGAAGGGTTAGTAAGGTGAGGTTGAAGATCTGAAGGAATGATGGGAGGTATAAGTCATGGATCCGGAAAAAGGGGGTCGAGGACCGCGAGATGAACACCCCGACTTGGTAGATGGCGTTGTATGTAGGATAGAAGGCCCGAAACTGTTTAAATGGACTTTCCTTGAGCGGGAAAAGGAGAGTGGGTGCAACACCTTGGTTGATGGTGTATTCAGCAATATAGACAAGTAACAGTGGAAGCATACTATCATACTTTCGTCAGAATAGAGTAAGAAGGGGTAAGGGGGTAGAGTCAACTTACAAAGGGAAAAATAGGCTCCTAGCACGATTCAGGTTTGCCTTGAAGAGACCCCACGACAGTCCTGAGTCTTGGGGGGGTGTACTCTTCAAGTCATCTGTATCACTAGAATCCGCAAGCAAGCCTCCCATCTCATCTCTAGTACCTGTCGGAGACCCGTCCAACGAACCTTGGATTTCTCCTTGTAAATCTCCTCTCTCGACTTCTTCAATGGTCTGGTATCCATCCTTAACTTGTCCTATCAGCCCTCTAGGTAATATCCCAAAGAAGCTTATCACCATAACAGCGGGCAGAAACGCCGAAGCCAGCAACGTTGTCTTTACCGAGAAGCCAAAAGACGTCGTCGCCAAAGCATACGCACCAGCACCCACCAACCCAGCAGCTCCCGTCCCGCTCCCCCATGCAGCTAAACTAAACGGTCCATAAAAGTGCGTGAGTCCCAAGAAGCTCAGCTCTCCGCCTCCACTGGACAGGCTCGCCAACATAACTCCGACTATCTTGGCTGTTATCGTACTCTCGGCGGGGGTTGTAGCGTTTCCGTCATATGCTGGTGAGAGAGCAACCAGAAACATGCCAGAAGCCGATAGAGCGACGAATATGAAGATGCGAACCGGGTAAGGGACGACATGAATGAAGTAAGGAGCGCATAGCTTTGTGAAGAATGACGGCACTACGTCTGCTAGTAAGACGACACCCTTGGGTACGCTGGGACCGACGAGATCGAGAGCCGCGGAGAGGATGA
The DNA here is from genome assembly GCA_032989685.1 of Arthroderma sp. PD_2. NCBI lineage: Eukaryota > Fungi > Ascomycota > Eurotiomycetes > Onygenales > Arthrodermataceae > Arthroderma > Arthroderma sp. PD_2. The sequence continues at coordinate 11,035 of JANTQJ010000475.1, forward strand.
TGACGTAGAGGACGTTATTTATTAAACCTGTACGTAGATACCGACAGTTAGAAACTTGTTTCCTGGAGTAGCCTAGCACCCTCTCTGTCCTTACCGAATAGCCAAAAGGCCGTGAAGACTCGAGGGTCAACACCGTTGAAGATGGAGAGGAGATGATGCCGGAACCTGCTCCAGCTGGAGTTTGGGGCGCATGGGAGGGGCAGCATTGGCGTTTCGGGTGTCTGCATAGATCAAGTCATGGAAAACAAATAAGAATATCTGCCTTTATCTCCCCTTTTCTCATTCCGCCTGCTGAGGAATTGAAGTTGAAGTTGAAGTTGAAGTTGGAAAAGGATCATGTGAGGCTCAACATCGAGAATATTGCCGGTAAAACGCTTATTTTATCTACTTCAAAAGACACAACTCGAGACTTCTGATATACATCTTACGCGTGTATGAGAGTTCTTCGGCCTGTCAGCCCTCCATCTAGTGCTGTCAAACGGCAACCCATGCTGTGAAATCGGGCGCCTTTATGATGTCCCTGCAATGCGCGATCATGCGCTACTTAAGTTACGGGTAGCATTATGGACTCCTGGTGTACCAAGTACAAGAGTCAACAGAAGACAACGTCAGCCAGTTCAATTACAAACAGGGCCCTCGAGCTGCAGCAGTACCTCGCTACTCAATCCCCCCGGCTCGCTGCACACAAAACGAGGTGTCGAGGGGGAGTATCTACTCGTTGTAATACCGGTTGTGCTAATGCTATATAGATATATCCACTGTCAACAAGACTGCAGCCGACATTGACAAGAGAGAGCCGAAAGTGCGGTAAGACGTGTGCGGTGTGCAGAAAATGGGTCAGACTAAAGATAAGAAGCTGACGATGAGACGATGATGGAGCTGGTGGACGGATATGCAGTACACCAGCATCTCTGCAACATCATGCAGCTTGCCACGGCTTCGTGTAACCCACATAATAGCGATACAGGGAAGACCAAGGACCGATGGACACTGTGCAGTCGATCCCGAAAAAGCACGCTAATGTATATCGAAGACCGATGCCAAAGTTTGACTGGGGAAACATCGCTATTTATCTCCGCGTCTGTACGGATACAGGGAGTCTCGGTTCGTTCCTGTGTGCTGCCGCCATGATGCTGTGTGATGCAAGGGAGGCAAGCATGCGGTCACCCTCGCATCCCAGGGATCAAAGGGTCCCTTGCGCGCACAGAAAACATACATATACATACATACCGAGTGCATGGCAAATTTCCTCGGGGCTGGTTAATGCGCAAAGCAGGAAGCTTCTGAGATACTCCGTACAGACAGAGTATATCTGCCGGTTCTCCGAGCAGCTATTCTGGGAAGAAAAGGCTAAATCCGGTCTCCCTGCAATGCTCAAAGATTCAATTCCACCATGTTCCCTGTCACCGTTTCGATGCACTGTGCGTCCCTGGAGCAAGCCGAATGGAAAAATGCTCGCAAGCCCGCATCAGCTCTGTCATCAGCTGGCCGCACGATCCCATTGCACCGCGCATAATGCAGTGATACATGATACTGTCAGCATAATTTGCTGAGAGGCAAAAAGGGCCTGGCTGGCAGTTTATCGACCTATACGAAACCAACACTCGACAAGGATCAAGCTAGTTTACCCGTTAGTTAAATTTAGTGTCTTTCGGCGATGTGCTCAGGCTCCACAATCCACTCTAAACAACGTAACAGATGAGGAAAAGAAATCATTGGCTCGAAACCAGCTTCTTCAAATGATTTTCTGTTCTTATCTTCGCCCTTTTTTCCTGTCTCAGCATGGAACGCGACAACCTTAACGTTCTTTGATATCTCTCCCGTTTTCGGCGCATACCTTTCTAACAGGCACAGACACAGGTACGAGGCACAGGTACAGATACAGCATGGAGTAGGGATACTTGCACGAGCAGAGTGGTTATGCTGTGGACTCCTTGTTGCATCGCTAACTCCACCAGGGAGCACTGACAAGTTTGCCTGCAGCTGCATCTGCATCTGCTGGTGTGTCACCTCTCCGCACTTTCTTTCTACGCTCCAAGTCCCTATTTACCAGTGTTTCTCTTGTTCGGGCCATACTATCCTTCTCTTCTCTCCCATATCATTCACTTGCCTGACCCATCGTTGGCGACACGACCAGGATAGACCTTTCGGGTAGCTCCAAGGCCACATACGGGCAAAGACGATATCATAGCAAGTGTCAGAATCCCCGCACGCGGGTCTTGTTCTTGGATAAACAAAAGAGAGAGAGAGAAACGAGGCAGAGCAAAAGGAAAATCATCGAACGAAAAAGAAAAGGAGGAAAAAGAAAAGAAACCACATTACTAACTGCGTCGAAAATCTTTTGACTTGAAGAGGCGTTAGTTGGGAGACACGCTCGAAACACACCCGTATCTCTCAAATGGATCCATCACAGTCCGCGTATGGGCATCGACATTCGGTATATGGCAGGCCTCGCGAGCCTCGAAACTCATCTCTCCCGCCTCGCCATTGTCCTCCTTCCTCGCTATCGACGAGTCATACTCAACAGTCACACTTTGACCCAATAGCTAGCTCACGACGAGAACCAAGCAATACCTTTTCACGCCATCCACCGCCTCCCGTTGCGCCACCGTCGCTGGGATATTCATATTCCCGAGACATTATCTCGCATACACAGCAAAATGCTGGCCATCGGCATAACAACGGTGCGCCGCGACAGAGACCCGATGCCGCTACACGTGAGCCACGATTCAAGCATCGCGCGGAGGAAACAAAAGACCATACTAGCATGAATATGCGCCGAGAAGGTAAGGGGGGTAGAAATCTCCATATTTTTTTTTCTTCTTGTTTACACCCGCATTGCCTATATACTTCCTCTTTTTTTTTTTAGAGTTTTTTACTCTTTTTCTTGTCAAGGTTGGCGTGGTCTTTTGGCGTGTTCTCACAGCTTGGAGTAAGGGAGATAAACCATTTCCCATGCTCGGCTGCTACTCCTGCGAGCAACGAAAGAAAAAGGCCATGTCTCTTTCCGCCCTCCGCTCCGTCCCTTCCCCTTCCGCTCCTCCCCCTACCTTCCGCCTTCCGCTCTTGCCCCTTTCGGACTCTTGGCATGGGTGGTCCGTGCCGAACGCGCTAGCCGCTTAAGGTTTTCTGCGCTAGTCCTCTTTTGGCACATAAACTCTTGGCATTTTAGCGCTGATCCCGTGACCTTCCCCCAAATTTTAATTCTCCAACTGTTTTTTTTATTTGCCTTTTTTCGGGCGCATTTTCAAAGTTGCTTCTTCCCAGTTCAACTGACAACGGCTCTCTAATGAGTTGGCCTCACTCCAGGTCCGCCCTCGATCCTACGAGACATGCCTCATCCGCAGCAGCACGACCAGGCTCGCCGGAGGTCTGTGGGAAGTGTTGGCAGCTCGTCTGCTTATTCAGGTAAGCCTGAAACCGAACGCGACTATCGCCCCCCGTGAAAATACCCGCATCCACGGCCCTTCCCCGACCCAAGAATCGCGCTTCTTCACCCACGAGGATGCGTCGCAATTATTCATTGGCTATGGGGCCGCTCTTATACGCCCTGATCCCCTGCGTTTCCTGAACTCGCATATCGCTTCTGGTCCGTGGTTCGCGCCAACTAACCGCACTTCTTACCGCAGGCCACCCGGAACACCCAGCTGTACCTGGATCGACCACGTATTCTAGCCGTCAGATGCTTCCTCCGTCCTCGCCGCAGCATTATCCTCCTCGGGGCCCAGCTATTCAACACGGTCAGCAGCCGTCAATACCTCCTCCGTCGTCGTTCGCGTCCCGGGAACTCGCCGCCCAAAACCAAGCACATAGACCGGGGAGTAGCATGTCAATATCGTCGATGCTTGGCTCGGATACAGATCGTCTACCGCGAGAGAGCATACCGGGTCCTATGTACTCGCGGACTTCAGTAACGTCAATACCTGCTGCCACTGCACAACCGCCGCCTCCGCCTCCGTCGATGTCGCCTCCCTCCGGCCCGGCCAGGCAGCCGTCGTCAGAGTACCCTCCTTTCCGCAGATCCCATACTCCAGACGGCAGCCATTTCTCCAAACCTCTGACTCCCCGGCCGTATCGATCGAGATCAGGAGGCAGTGTCTCTGCAAGTTCTCAAC
>JANTQJ010000476.1:0-15113 GCA_032989685.1 Arthroderma sp. PD_2
GAAGGAGGTAGAGTTTTCTTGGCGATATGAAGTCATCAGTGGCGTCACCAAACTTCTTTTATAAGTTGAGCAAGCAACCGAATATCATTTCTCCCCCGTTGTCGATGCTCTGGTTTAAGCCATAAGTAGGAAAGTATTCGATATAACAGCATTAGTTTGTGAACGATTCAGTTCCAGTCTAGCCGGAAGCCCGCTAAAACAACATGGCGACGAAGCTCGTTGATCTGATCAGATCGAACGCAAAGCCCCTCCCAGCCCTTTCAAACGAATCTTTCGGTTCTCATTTCGATCACCTTGGGAGGTACAAAGTCGTTTTACTTGGCGACGGAAGCCATGGTACATCAGAATTCTACCGAGCCCGCGCAGAGATAACCAAATACCTCATACAGCATCATGGATTTGATACTGTGGCTGTCGAGGCAGACTGGCCCGATTCTGAAGCGGTAGACAGATACGTGAGGCAACGGCCTGGTGCTAAAGCAAAAATTGAACGCCCAGCAGAGCCTGCCTTCCAAAGATTTCCAACATGGATGTGGCAGAACTCAGAGGTGCAAGAGATGGTGCATTGGATGAGAGGCCATAACCGCAATCTTCCACGTCCGAAGCGAGTTGGGTTTTATGGATTAGACCTGTATAGTATGGGGAGATCCATAGAATCCATCATCAAATACCTAGACACAATTGACCCGAAAATGGCAAAGCTTGCTCGTCAACGGTATGGATGCTTGCAGCCCTGGGTCGAGGACCCAGCAGAATATGGATTAGCCAATTATCTTGACAGTGGAATGGGTACCTGTGAAGCACAAGTACTGGATATGCTCCGTGACCTCCTTCAGAAGCGCCTGGAATACACATCAGCGCATCGCGATGGAGACGAGTTTCACAGTGCGGAACAGAATGCGTATCTGGTAGCTGATGCGGAGGCTTACTACCGAGCTATGTATTCTAGCTCGACCGATTCTTGGTCTCTTAGAGACTCCCACATGTTCGAAACTCTACAGCGCCTCCTTGATTCCAAAGGGCCAGAATCTAAGACGGTTGTCTGGGCGCACAATAGCCACATTGGTGATGCCAGATACACCAGTATGGGCAGGCGTAGGGGAGAGCTTAACATCGGCCAGCTATGTCGCGAGAAATTTGGCAGAGAAAATGTTGCATTAATTGGGTGCGGTACCCACACAGGGACAGTGGCAGCCGCGCACGAATGGGGCGATGATGTGGAAATCATGGACGTGGTCCCGTCAAGAAGTGATTCTTGGGAACACTTAGCACATCAATCGGGGCAAAATACATTTTACCTGGAACTCAGGAAGAATCTCGCCAGCCCTGAATTGCTACGGGCAATAGCAAAGGCGTCTCCTAAATTAGAACGGTTTATTGGGGTGATTTATCGCCCCCAAAGTGAACGTATGTCGCATTACTCGTCTGCTGACCTCGCGGATCAGTTTGATGGCTTTGTTTGGTTTGAGCGAACTGAGGCTGTCAAACCTTTGGTGATGCACCAGCCACACGACCATATTGGAGCAGATGAAACCTACCCATTCGGATTGTGAATAAAATAATATCCTGACATATGAATAGTTCTTTAACACATTGTTGATGCCAGCACACCTTTACCATTTGTTGTTGCGTTGAGAGTGCAAGAAACATCGCATATAGGAAATGAAGAAACGGGGTTCAGGAAATTCGATCCAACAAGGGCGAAACTGGGGGTTGTTACTCCCGGGGTATGCATACCAGGGTAGCATCTAAAAGTTGATGTTGTATTTGAGGAACAATGTATGCATGCATGCTGAATATGCCCTGCAGAAGCTGTGCACGTACTATGACCGCTATAATTAGAGCCTAAGGGATCGCTTGCTTTAGGTAAAGTCCTTCTGGGTGTTACGCAGAAGGGGAGGTGAGCAAGGGAGAAACAACGGAGTTTGTGGAGGGGGTCGCTCAGCCAACCCCGCTGCAACGATCCGTATGTACAACGGATTATCGGTCAAGTATGTGATGTCACTAGATATTCCGAGTTAGTGGTAGCCACTTAAACGCAAGGCAAGTACGGGGTTGCTGTTGGATATGTCGGACAGACAGTGCTCATTTGTACCACAGATTGGGGCAGAGATATGTGCGAATGCCCCTCCATTCAAGCCGGAGACGGGTGCGAGGAGTGGCTTCTACAGGAGAACGTTCATTCACCGTGGTACTAGGCTAGAGCTGTAATTAGCAGTTTTTACAAGGAGATTTATCATTCTGTATAGTTAGCCTCTTCGAACATATTTGGGGGAAAATGCAGGATGCTCGCTGCAGAAACGAGCGTTTTCTCGTTGACTTACCTCCTAGCCCCAAGAATAATTGGCGACTTATCCCTCCCTCCATCTGTCTCTACATACTCCGTAAGATATATGAACATATATGAGCCATGGGTAGATATCAAATGCTAGAGAGCATATAAAAAGAAGGATTTGTCTTCAAAAGAGTCAATTTTGCCGTTTTCGTCGTCTGAGATGACTAAGAATTTATGTTTGCACTGTTTGATTAGATGACATCAGCTTACCTAAGCACGGGTTTTGTTTACTTTCTGCCGAATCCGTTAATCCACAACAAGAGAACGTCAAGCGGAGCAAAGAGACAGACCCATGTTCATCAAGCGAGTCGACATCGAGATAACCACTTATCTGCGGATGCTCGACCAGAGGATATTAGGCGACACTCCTTGGATTTACGCACTGCTATTATCCTGAACCCTTCTGTAAATCGCAAAAGGGTGTTACAGTCGTTTGCCATGGCAACCCGTAGGTCTGCCCGGTTGAGAGGCCAGACGCCAGCTATCGAGGTGAGAACTGCACAACAAACATCTACAAATACAGCTTCTCGGTACATAGTGCTATATTAACATTGATTAAATAGCCCGTTAATACGAATATCACACGTTCTCCCTCCAAGCGTTCAGTAGAGAGATGTGAAGACCCCTCGATCGAGACGAGAAAGCTACTCGAATCCGTCCCCTCCACGCCCAAAACAAACCCCTCCAAAACCGTGACTACTCCAATACCATCATCCAAAACCAAAGATAAACACACTCCTAAAACTCCTGATAATCACAGCGCTGTCAAGCCTAGCATTGGAGAAATGCACCCCAGCAAAGTCCAGAAAAGCACAACAAAGCAGCCAGACACTGGGCTACAGCTGGGATTCCGACCTATCCAGGATAGCTCCAAGAATCCGGCACAGTCAGTTCCCTCCATAATCAACACACCGTCAAAAGGAAGGGTTTCCAATGCCGACGAACTTGGCAAAATGAGTTTCGACTTCAAATTTTCCTGCGGAGAGTCCCAGCTCAGCCAAGAGGCGAAGAAGCTCATGGAAAGCCTTCGAGAAGAAGCAGCAAGGATTAAATCGAAGATGGTGATTGAACAGAATGCGCAAAAGCGTAAAGATGAGGAGGCTGAAGCCCAACCCACAATCAGAAAGATCGCGAAGCCGAAGGGCATCGCGGGCCGTTACAGTTCCGCGCACATGGCCCAATTTCGAAAGATGGACTCTATTGCAGGACATCCTTCCGCCTTCAGAGCTCGAGTTGAGCCCAGTGGAACGTCGCCAACTAAATCTCTCAAACGTAAAAGCTCCAAAGCTCAACTTGGTGAACCGGAGAAAGATATCCCTACAAAGACTCGAATTACACCAGCCTCTCGCGCAGTATCTACGAGCTATTCCATACAACGACGTGAAAATCAAGGAAGCGGCAAACTCTCGACACGATTGCCCCTATCCGGTGATAGCACGCAGATTCAGAACAAGACCTCTTCAAGCTCTGTCCACTTTGATAAGTCCAAATTTACCACGCCACAAAAGCCTACTATCCCTCGCTCTACAAGCGTGAAACACCCCCATACCGTGAAGGCTCCCTCAATACAACGCTCACCATCCTGCAAATCCTTGTTTGCCCCCAAGACCCCTCAGACAGATCTTAAATACAAGTCGAAAATGCCCACTCTCAAATCCATTCTTCGTCGGCCGCAACCTCTTTTCTCGAATGATCCTGAGAAGATCGCGGCTGGCACTCACCAGCCGTTGCCGAGACCAGATTTTGACACCAAGTTACTTGGTCTATCTGACAATCTTAAGCCCTCTATGTCAGTTTCCTCTTCAAAGAAGACTGTAGATTTCTCAGCCAGCACGAAACTTCGTGATGCTTGCAACGACGCATCCCCCTCTGCGGTTGCTTCCAAATCCCAATCTGGTGGCCCTCGAGAAATTATTTACCCAACCCTTCCACCCACTACTCCGCCACATGAAAGGAGGGTCCCTGGCTTCACTTTCATACTCCAATCTCCCACGGTGCGCGAGGTCACTTTCCCCCAGACGACTAGCAGGATACCATCGTGCCCAGAGCGTTCTCCTATCCCGCACGGAATCACGAACAAAAAGCGACGTCGCGATGATGTCGATGAGGAGCCTCAAACGCCCCAGAATGGCCGCTTCATTAAGCGACTTAAACAAAATCCAGCCACACCTCCAGCGATACAGACCCCTAGTCCCGTCAAGAGACGTATGCCCGCTAGTGTTACTCCGAGACGTGGCACTCCTAGCAGCAGAACACAAAGGGGCAAAGGCCTCACCCTTAGCCGACTGAATTTCCTTGCAACCCCTAAAATCCGCCGTTGAGTTAGCAGATATCTATATGCATGTCCCTCCTAGCCTCCCTCCTACCAGCGCAGATCTTTGGGATTTCTTTCATCACCTAACCTTTAACACTCGACTTTCTTTTTCACAGTGACAGATTGGTACGCCATAATAACCACGTTGATCAAAATACCTCTTTCTTGATGTCTCATTTTTTCAGCCCAGAATGCAAATGTGGATTGGCAGGGTGTCGGAGTTTTTCTGGCCTCAAATTCCTGGTTTATCTCTTGGTTTCTTTCTTTTTTTTTCGGATAACGGCGGGTGGATGGCGATTGTATAGGTGTATCTTATTCTCTGTATTTCTATTCCTGGCTCAAAAATCAATTCTCTAAGGGGCCCTACCTAGCTAACTAGTATAGAGACAAAAAATCAAAAAAATTCAATCAAATGAATGATTATTCGTGTTTTAATGTATTATCATTCTGTATGCTCATGTCTATTGTGTTTTGTTTTGTTTCATTCCAAGTAATATAGAAAACAGAAAAGGCCATGAGGTCAAACACACCCTTATTACCCTGTCCAACATAACATCGTACTTATACAAGGAATCTTGTAATGAAATATAGAGAAGAGGAAGAGGAAGGGACTGGTTATTACAAAATAAAATATCATACCAACACCTTTTTTCTTGCCCTTACCCTTCACCGGACGCCGTATCGTGATAGGGGAAGAAATTCAGGGCATGATAATGTGCGACAACACAACCAAATACCCAGAGAAAAGGGTGGAGATAAGGAGAAGCTGATTTAGAGTAGTTTAGGAAAAAAAGGAAGAATCAAAAATACAAAAGTGGAATGGAGAAGGAAATGTGTTCAAAGAAAAAGGAGTCATAGGTCTCAGTTTATCATGTCGTTCGCATCGGTAAATCAAAGCAGCATCTTCGCTAAGAAATGCTGATGCCATATGCAGTTTTAACGCTTCATAGAAGCCAAGAAAGAATCAAGGTTATATTCTTCCTCGTATTGGCGGTCATCCCATAATTCGCCCAAATCGTCAAGCCAGCCCTTCTTCCCCTTTTCTTTGACTTCACCATCGATGTCGACCATGTCTATTTCGTTGCCGGTTCCATCTTGAGTTGGTTTTTCGGCCGTCTCCGCGGTTTCGCCTAGATTGAAGAGGTCGAGAAGCTGGTCGGTATCCATAGTGCTTAGTCCTGCGTTTTGTTGATTGACTACAGTTGAGGCAACGTCAATCTTGAAGCGTTGTAGGCTATGGCAGAGTTAGTAATTAGATAATAGAAACAGCATATAGATGAGGGTAACGTACTTTAATATCTTTTCTTCAAGAGTGCCGCGAGTGATCAACCGATAGACATTGACAACCTTCTTTTGGCCGATTCGGTGAGCGCGGTCCATAGCCTGGATATCTTTCTGAGGATTCCAGTCATGTTCAACGAAGATGACAGTATCGGCACCAGTCAAGTTCAGCCCAAGGCCACCGACGCTCGTGGTAAGAAGAAGAACGTCGTAGCTGGGGTCAGTATTAAACTGATTAACGATATTTTGTCGCTTCGTTGCTTCCACGCTTCCGTCGAGACGAAGAAATTGGACGGATGGAAGAAGCTTTCTAAGAACATCATTCTGCACAATATCAAGCATCTCCTTCATTTGGCAGAAGATCAGAGCCCGATGGGGGCTAACGTAACTTGCGCCTGTGGCTAGTTCTCCCTCAGCAGAAGGGTCGGCTCCAATGCCACAGTCGATGAGCAAATCACGAAGTGCACTAAGTTTTGGCGCATGAGAAATATCCCGAATGTTGGTATTCTTGGAGGCAAGAAGTTTTTGAACCTGATGGTATTGTTTGTGTCCTTCTTTCATCACCAACGCTGGAGAATTGCAAAGTCGTCTCATGTATTGCAGAGCCTGGAAAATGTGTTCTTTAGCTTCCTTCTCGCTACTACCCACTTTATTGGCGATATCTTTCTGTTCCTTGTGCGTGAAATCCTCGAATAATTTTCGCTGGAGGTCGCTCAGGTCACAGTAATAATTCTGCAAGATTTTGGGTGGAAGGTCGTTCAAGACCTCTTCCTTCAGACGACGTAGTAGGAATGGAAGAACCTGCTTGTGCAATGCCTCGATTGCCAATGCGCCCGCTTCCTGTTCTTTGGAAGATGACTTGCTGAATCTGCTGGCCGCAATTGGCTTTGCGAAACGTTCGAGGAATATCTTTTCTGTTCCCAGAAACCCAGGCATTAAGAAATCGAAGAGAGACCATAGCTCCAAGACATTGTTCTGAATAGGTGTTCCAGACAAGATCAAGCGATGGTTGCTGACAATGCTCTTGACGGCTTGGGTAATTTTCGCCTTTGGGTTCTTGATCAGGTGTCCTTCGTCCAAAACACAATAGTTCCAGGAGATGTTTGCCAGAATTTCACTGTCATTTCTGCAGATATCATACGAGGTAATCACCACATCCACCGAGTTCAGCAGCTGTCGCACCTTGGCTCGCTCCCCAGGTGGCCCCATATAAGCCACGCATGAGATAAATGGTGCGTATTGCTTAATCTCCTGCTGCCAATGGCCTGAAACACTAGGTGGGCAGATAATTAGGGACGGGAGACGGCGGACCTCAGGAGCCTGGGTTTTGGCGAATTCTTCTGCACGTAAATGATGATCGCTAGCAACTATGCAAAGGGTCTGTAGCGTTTTTCCAAGGCCCATGTCATCGCAAAGAATACCATGGAGATTGTAACGATTCAAAAACGCAAGCCAGTTAACACCTTCTTGCTGGTACGATCGAAGTTCTGCTTTGATACCAACGGGGATTTGGAATGGTTCGACCTTGCGTACGTCCAACATTTGAGCCATAAATTGTCTTTCACGATCTCTGCCTTTGAGTAAATCTTCAGAAAGGCCTGGTGGGTCAGGGATGCCGGCTTCCAGAGGGACGAGTTTGACCAGTGTTGCGAAAGCGGTTGTTGCTAGTAGGCGAACATCGTTGTCTGAGTCGCTCATACGTCCAAGAACGGGAACAATTAAGAAGATGACGTAGGGAAGGATCTGATCTTCCATGACATGAATCAAGTGGTAGATGCACTCAATAGCTCCTTGCCGATGGTGTACATCTACTGCGTTGTTTATTGTAGGCAAAACCTTCTCAACGAGCATTGTCATGCCGTCAACAGGAATAACACTGCATAATGTAGCAAAGCACTTTGCAGCAGCATATCGAATGACGGAGAGTTCGCTCTGCAACGACCTCGCGATGATAGGCATAAGTTCGATAATCCAGGGGTATAGGCCAGCATCAAATTTAGGAACCAAGGCTCGCAAAGTTGATAGGCCGTCAACAGTTTCTTGGCCAAGTGTACTGGATTGATCTCTGATATCCGCAGGGAGCTCACCAGAGAGAGCTTCTCGGACAGGATTTTGTATTAGGCTTGCGATATTAGGAACTTTGTCAAACAATTGAGCTCCAAATCTGCCAGCTAACTGCTCCAATGCCTCCTTTGCACCACGACGCATGACCCTAGCTTCTTTTGACTCCTTTTCGAACTTGACGCTATCAACTGGATCTCTCTTATCCTCTTCCTTGCGTAGAGATAGAACGGCTTTCTCCAGGTGAGCGTTGTGGTGGAATTCTGGAGTCTCGGAAGTATCGACGCAGCAGAATTTGACGAGATTGCCAATAATCTTGTCGACGGGACCACGTTTGGCGGCGCTAGTATAGTACTCTATCAATGACGAAATGGCACTAGCTGACCGCCTCTGCAGCTCGACATTGTCCTCCTTCTTGATACTATCCATCATCGCCTTGATGAGATAGCTTGGCTTTTTGGGAATATTCTGTAAAGAAACAAGGGAACTAGCAATCACAGCACGAATTCGCATGTCTCGTTGCTCCTTGATTTCTTTTGCCTCTTCAACGGTGGCTTGGGCAGTTGAGCGAGAGTCATTGAGTACTTGAAGTGCCGTAAGTCTTTGAGTAGGAGTGAGATCTCTCCTCAGGCGTTCGAAGTCCGGTCCTAAAACCTTTTCTGCATCCCGAATTGCAAATGCATTAGGCCCTGCCTCTGGCTCTCCCTGAACAACCACAGCTAGAGTAGGCAATTTGGAAGGTGATACGTGCGCATGATCTCGGAAGGTATTGAGGAGAGAATGGCATTGCGATCTGGAAATTTGCAGGTAGCAAGCAATATCGCTGTACCACGATGGTCGATCATTTTCAATCAGAGGGTTGAGCCATTCAGACAGTACTGGCGGGTAGACTGATCCAGGGTCGCGATTCTTTGCATACTCCTCTATCACCATGGCGGCTGTCAGCTGAGACGTCGATCCCGGCCAGTTTAGGCAAGGTAATATGCCCTGCCACAAATCCGAACCATTCGCAGTTTGCCACACTTTCAAGAAGCGTCCAAGAGCGGAAGCAGCGTATATTTTTGATCTAATCATTGTATCCATGCCGACTAAATCGATGTCACCTTGTAGCATGTGGCCGTCAACATTGTGTGAGTTGATTGGTGGTGGTTCCTGTTTCTCAACCTTACGGCGTCGACCGCGGACAGGCTCGGATACAGTATTTGGGGATTGCCGTCTGGGGCCTGACGGGGCAGAAGAATAGGGCAGCCCGGAAGGTCGAATGAACAAGCAAACGTCCATTGGAATCGGGTAGCGTGGCACACCGAATGGATTCATGGTTGCCGTAATGAGTGGCTGTAACGAACCGACGAGCTGATCTCCGCTCATCAACTTGCGGTTTTCAGCGACCTTCAGTATCCCGCACCATACTTGTAGTGATAATTTGAGAACCGGTTCGTTGCGCTCGACGAGTAAATTCTGGAATATCAGTCGCATGGCCTTGCCATCCACCCACGTGTGTTGGCCTTCAGTATCTAACTCTAGAAAGGTGAGTAGTGCTCTGAGTACTGCTGAACGCACGCTAGAGATGGTATGACGCAGGAACGGAAACAATCTTGGGACCAAATTTCCAAAGGAGGAGTTGGAGTCGTGTACTGCATTAGCCTTCATTGCGTCTAGTACTTGAGGGAATGTGCAGAGCTTCGCGAGAAGGTCCATGACAGAGCCTGTACTGGCGCTGAGATCGTCTTGCAAGTTCGATAGGCAGTTCCACACAACCTCTATCAAAGCGCCTAGGGAGCCGCCACGAAGCTTAACGAAGTCATCTGCGATGGGTATCAAAGTCGCTGCGCTAACAGCACGGACGTCATCATCATAATTATCCAGACCCTTCATTACAGCTTCAATAACTCCATCGAGAACAGTGGCTTCCTTCATCAAAATATCGGTGCGAACGGCGACAAGGTACTTCAACCCAATCATGCCACCATGACACACTTCCCAGGTGGGTTTCCCGAGGTCCAGATCATTCTGCATCACCATCCTATGAAGAATATGATAAACGCGAGTGACGGATTTGTCAGGGAGATGAGACAACAGAGCACCCATCGTCTGACCAACTGTTTCTCGAATTGGCGCTACAACATTATCTGAGATATAATCGCCGAACCGATCCAGCATGAAGACGCAGAGTAACCGACAGGCGAGATCACTTAGCCAACGATGATTTAACGCATCATTCTCCGCTCTTGTCTTACCATACTGTCGTCCAGCCCCATGTCCCTGGACACGGATAACCTCTCGAAGGCCCATTGCAGCCCCATGACGAACGTCCCAGTTATGGTCGAACAAGTCTACCATTAAAATCTCGCACAACCGCTCATACGGCCATTCTAGATCCTGCCCATCGGAGGAAACTGTCTGAATGAACGGCTTTTCCGGAACAGTGGCACCCTTGTATTCTTTCACGACCTTTGAGTCATCATCTGGCCCTTCCTTCTTAATAGAGAAGTAATCGTCCTTGTTCTCCAAGTCTTCTTCCCCGTTTTCCTTCTTGACTGGGTGGGGAGTAGAGACTTCGGTAGGCGTAGATACGGCATCAGATCCCTTTCGAACAGCTAGATCGACGATACGGATCTTATTGGCGCCCAGCTTGGCGGTCTGCTTGTTCTTCCGCTTCAACTGGTTTAGCTGACGTTTGCTTAAACCATGGTCGTCGCCATTGGCAGACGGAGGGCCTTCATGTGGGGAAGCCTCTAACGGGGAATCACGATTTAGTTGATTCAGTGGACGGTTGAAAGCACCGACTGAGGTATCCAAGATGGGGGTAGGCTTGGGCGTCTGGCTCGGTTTCCGCTGTGAACCATTGCTGATTTCGGTATCGTTGATAAGATCCTCCTCCAGGTATTCACCAGCAAGACCTAGTCGTCCTGCCAGAGTTTTCTTCTGTTGCTGCAGCCTAGAGATAGGGTCTAAGCCGGCAACTGCATATTCATATTCCTTACCACCACTGCCAAGCAGCTTGTGGCCGTACTTTAGAATTGAGACGATATCCAGGCTTTCAAGGTCCAGCAGCTCATCCGGTTCACCACCATTTTCCTTCTTGGTCGTTTCAACCTTTGTAGTGGCATCATCGCCCGACAACTCTGACGACTCTGCCGGCTCATCTGAATTAGGGTCCAACTTCTCCGCGAACGAGACTATGCCACCAATGGCCTTGGCGGCCGCTGTCCTGGTATCCCATGACCTCGACCGAAGATATGGAAGGATGCGGCCTAACAAGTTAAACAGCTCATCTGGATGCTGCTTCTGGACGTCTGCCAGCTGTTGGGCGGCTGTGTTTCTGATAACCTGTGTGCTGCCTGTCTCAAGGAGGCTGTTTTATATACATCATCACGTCAGCCAACAAATCCCTTAGTCAGCAAAGAGGACGTTACTCACGTGACCAGGCGGTCTAGCCTACTGCGGAAAGAGTTAGCATGAGTCAGCAAGAGTGGATGCCTAAGGGAGTCCCGTGATTGGACCAACTAACCTTGAACCCATCACAGCTTCTCGCTCTCACTTATTTTTCACTTTCCCACGCGCTAACGAGGATATGTAGATATAGGGCTTTTGCTTCCGACTGCCCCCGGGATCAGCAACACGTAAAAAACTAAGCACAGTCCGAAGTGAAGAACCGAAGCTGCAGCCAAGTGACTGACATTCCCATCATCTAGTAAGGTTATAAGTGAAAGTAAAGAGAGAGAGATGAGCGCGTCGCGACCGGGTTAACGTTTATGCTTAAAAGGGAAAAATGAGAAAGCAGGCTGTAAAGGGGTGCTAGGGTGGACCAAGAAGACCTGTGTGGAAGTTAGAGTGACAACGGGGGCAGCATGGCCCTCCCAGGCGAGTATAAGTACTGGCCTAAGGCTGCGTGTGGATGGGGGGGGGTGTGGGAAGGGGGCGAGAAGGGAGACTCTGTTTGGCGGCCGGGTTCAGAGATTTTTATCGAGGTCGCGCAGGATGTTTATATCATCGGGACCAACGCCTTCCTCTGGCGCGGCGGCTCCACCGCTAGTCCCTTTTCGGCCATGGCGTCCCCGCTATCCCTGCGCCGCTATAAGCAGCTGACACGTGACCCTCTCCCCCCCTGAAATCCTCGCTTGGTTACAGAACTTTGGTCCTCGTCGCAGCAAGTTACAGAGATGGAGTGGGAAGCACGGAATATAGCAAGTAGTAAGACGTCTACAGAGGATAAGAGTAGAAGATGGCAAGCTACGGAGGGATGAGGTGACGAGAAGAAGGGATTTCAGGATGGAGGATTCCAAGAATTACCATGGCGGATGAGATCACTAATGCAGGCACACGAACACACGGACGATCCTTCCTTATGTCGGATTATAGAAAGCAGGAGTAAATGACGCGGAGTAAGTCTTGAACAAGCTTTCGGGTTAAGTCCACGAACACGTTGAAGCAAGAAATATACGTGAAGAATTCTCTCTCTTTTCGCTGGCTGGAAAATGCATGGGTCACATGACATGGCCATAGGAACAACTTGGCAAGCTCGTGTTGAAGAAGTGGTTTATTTTGGTGGCTTGGGGCAGACTGGAGTGATTGATAACTCGTCTGGATGATGGGTACGGAGTAGAGGTTGACAAGGATAAAGGGCACCCAAGGACTGATAGGTTCGCCCGCCCTGTCAAATACCAGATGTCGGCGTGTAGCTTATCATAGTAACCTAGCAGTCACCTATACTTCTACGGATACACGACAACTTGATACGTTAAACTAGTCAGACCCTCGTGAATTGCTCAAAATCAAAAGAACAAGATATCAAGTTGTAATGAGGTAGCATAGCAGTGATGACTCCATTTCAACGCTGCAGCTCGTCTCATAGCAGGTGGACAAGTGTAAAGAGATACTGGTCAATTTCTACACCCCCGGATTGGTATATATCACCAAGGGCGACGGACTGTCATGTAAGAAAAGTCGAATAATAGAACACGAACTCCAGGCCATACCGCTGGATACACGAAGCGGGCATGGAAGAACACTCTAAATCCCAAGTCGTCTTCCACCCTCCTCCACCATCCTTCTATTTACACATAAATGGTTTCCCTCAAGAGAATTGAAACTGCCGTCTGGCCTCGATCATGATGCCTTATTCGCATCTTCCTTATCCAGTAACCCTAACGGGCTTGTCTGTTCGGCTCTGGGCACGTTCTCTCTCGGGTGAGATGACATGGCCTTTCGGTAGGCGTTCTGCATCTCTCGCGTTCTCGCAGCCTGTTGAAATACCGGGGATATCGTTTAGCTGGCATTCCAAAATAACTGATCCCTGGATTTTTCCCATCGGTTTGTAGGGGGATGGTCGATAGGAAAGCGGTATATTTCAACTTTCGACCTGGGGTTTACTGCTGACCTCTTTCTTGTGGTGTAGGCACTCATAGTAATCATCTAGTGCTCCGACGCATTTCTTCTTTCCACTCTCTCCCTCTGCTGAGTTGACGACGTAGCAGGCAAGTAGGTCCTGCCAGAAGGGAAAACACCGGGACACGCCTAGACGTAATGAGGTCGTTCATATTAGCCATTTCCCGTCCACGCCGACATCGTGACCCAGCGGGTGATGGGATGGAACAGAGGGGGATCGAAGGAAGCGAATATATACATACCACCGTTGAGGCCGTAACCTGAAGCCATTGTGTCTCAATTGCGTGCGTGAGGTTGCGAGTTCAAGTTGGCGGTTGGCTGGTGATGTTGAAATCGATGGTTGTTCCACCGAATCCCAAAAAAAGGTGGTCCAAGCTTTTTCTTCCCTCACCAATGCGAACAAGTTGCTCCCCAAAAGTGCCACATCTCAAGTTGTATTTACAAACATCGATCAACAGAGCGCTTTTCTGTTGACCATGATAATATTTATAAGATGACGGGCGTTGCAGGTTTATCTGATGCTCATGTAGTCCTCTTGGCCGTGCAGCTCTGTCTGAATGGCTATATATCTGGACTACCTTCTCTCAAATACAAAGCTCCGCATACCCTCCACCTGGAACTGCTATTTCGAATAATCTTAACATTCCTACCAGAGATTACAGAACCTGAACAATATACTCATGTACTCCAGCAGCTTGTCGACGGTTCTACTGCTTCGCCCTACGATCTAGATACAGATGTGGCCTCTATTCGAGAAATATCCAATGCCGATGCACGACGACAAGTTCGACACTTGAAATTACTTCCCCTCAGCTGCCCTGCAGTTACTATCGATGCCGCCTCACCACCGCTTATCCAGTTCCTGATCCATCGAGCGCATAGAATTGACGCCGAAGTAGGCCTGCAGCTATACATCCTCGAATTAGTCGACCCGTTCATCTCAGGTTCCGATATTCTTCGCGAATGGACCATCTCTATCGTCTTGCCCGCACTCCGATTCAACTACGAGTATCACCCTGATAATGAAGGCGCGTTGTCGCTTGAGCTCATAGAGTCTCTAGACTCGAGAAGCGCCGTAAACATTCTGCTGGCCGCAGCTGAACGTCGAGAGAAGGGCGGGGACGTTGGTCGAGACCTAAAGGGGTTGATTGGACCATGGATGTACGGACATATCAGGTCGAAACGACGGAAGCTTGATGAGGACGGCACAGACAGCAGTATTGCACTGCCTGATGCAGGATGGCAGGACGTGAATGAATGGATCTTGTCGACAAGCATTCGCGACTTCCATTTAGCCATCGAAGCAGTCGAGCAATGGTCTGGGCCAGAGGATATAAATCTCGGCGATTACGATGGATTGCAGGACTCGGATCCATCCGCCGATACGGAGGGATTGATGTCTCGTTATGCGCAAGCCGGTCTTGCGTCAATATATGCACTCTCCGAAGACGACTATGGGCTAATATCCGGCGCCTCGCGTATGTTATCCAGGGTTGCAGATTTTATCCGATTCGACGATCAGTTACAAATTAGCAACACCAGCCTTCACCCTCTATCCCTGGATATCTCAGAATTGCACAACGTTTCGCCGCAACATTTCCTACACAACGTCCTCCTGAACTCCTCGAACCCCCTCACATATCCCACGAAGCAGTCAGTATCCTTCACTGATGCCGTCCTTGTCTCAATACGCATACTTGACAAGTATGGCCGTTGGATGTCCCCTCGAGCTGC
>JANTQJ010000477.1:0-15091 GCA_032989685.1 Arthroderma sp. PD_2
CATCTGGCGGATGGCACAGTGTCATGGCATCACCGTAACCTTCGAAACATTGAAGTCCGGAGTTATAGTCAGCCGCAGAAGAGCACGGAGAATTTGGTTTGCCCTCCTTAGGTCTGCAGGCCTTTTGTTCGTCTGTTTTGGTCTTGTAGCAAAACAAAGGTTGAAGAGAGCTGGGGTCGGCACAATCGGCGTGGGAAGAACATTCCTTGCAGTACTGGCAGCCATAACCACGTTTGCAGCATCCTGCCTGACATTGTGAATTCTCCCTGCATGATCCACCCTTGAGTACGTTTTTTGCCAGGCAGATGCTTGCAGTCTTGGAACACAGTCGGGTACCCTTATCCCCGGCACAGTCCCCGTCCTTTTTGCAGAAGTTTCCGATATTCGAACGGCATTTTCTTTTGACACATGATCCAGTCTCACACTCTTCATTTGCCATGCATTTCACGCGTTCTGCAAGCTTTGCTTCGCATTGTTTGCTCGTTTGGTTGCAATATTCGGTTTTGGCGCACTCGGAGGTCGATTCACATGCTGCGGCGAGTGTTGTGGCAAGCAGGGGAAATAGGAGAAAAGCTCGTAGATATAACATATTTGGCCCGTGGAGACTCCAGAGAAGGGTTTGAAAGCGGTTGCCTGGATTGAGATTGAAAGGCAAGCACAGTCGAAGGAAATTTGATATCAATCCTTTTCGTTTCGTGTCTGAGATGGGAGAAAATATCCAGCTTGGGGACAAGGTGAAGGCAGAATGTTCACCCCTCTTATATATCTGCAATTGAACACACAATCCACTATCTCTACCTCCGAGGAGTACGCAAGCGGAAGCCAGCTTTGGCCAAGTGGATTCACCCTCTCCCCAGCATGTTGGGGTTTCAAACCGATCTACTTCCCCGATAGTAGAGCCCAATTTTTGTGAACATCGATATATCTCAGCCGTAACTATAGCCACGCTGCATAATAGTTAGATTATTTCACGGATCGGCCTCTAAGGGCGAAGCTGAGGCAACCCGTAAGGCCGTGTCTTCCGCATCACGGGTATACTCCTTTTCTGTCAAATGATACCAGCCATAAGATGATCCTCAAGGCCCAAAAATTGAGAATGGAGCCGTACCAATCAAAGTCGAGCAATCAGTACGGAGAGATATCAAGCATTGAGGAGTATGGAGCAACCCTCTTCCGCCCTAAAGCAAAGCCATGATCACCATGGATCTTCATGCAGGACGAATTTTTATATCCATCCGTAGAATGAGCTAAGTAGACAGTAAAAGAAAACAAGGAACCCCAACCCTTGAAGAACAATCAGAGACACAGAGACACAGAGGCCACCATCCTGTTACGAGTATCGGTGGGCTTGTACTTTGAGAACGTCCGACTCGAATTTTCTGGGCGCAGGTGGTTGACAGTTGTTTTGTCAAGGATGTTTAGGATTTGCGGGCCGATCCGCGAATGTTTGGGCAAGGATTTCAAATCCGAGCTTTGGTCGACGTCAACTCCATGGTCCTCGGAGAAGGGTAGCGTTTTGTCTGCTTCTCGACGCCAATCAGTGATTTTCTAAGTAGTCTGTGTGCAGCAGAGCCCTCTTCCCGCCATCATTGAAAACTTGGTCACGACTGAGGCTGAAGTAGTCAATGTGCCTAAGACATGATGGCTGATTGATGCTCCCTTCACAGTCATGGTTGCCAATGAATGAATGACTGGACGGACACCAGGTTTCTTGGGCGTGGATAAAGCACATCATCATCAGCTGAATACCATGGCGATCCTCTTCGGGTATCTGAGAATTGAAGAAAGTTGATGGCAGTCTCTTCGACGACGACGGCTTGAGATTACCACGGACTTGCTGCTTCCGTGGGGGATTGACGCCTAGCAAACAATTGAAATGAGTCTATGGAGTACTCTAGTCTTATAAACAAAGTACTCCATAGGTCATGTCTGAGCTCATGATGGACTATAAAACTGATCTTCCATAGAGTGTCCAAAGCTCTGAAGTTGTTGGGACAACTAGTTTCTCCTCATTAGTTATGTCGTACAGCAGCCACTGTGAAGTTCCCGCATAGGCTGGCTCATGCTACGATCTCCAGTTTGACGTGGAGAAAATATCCAATCACCAATACCTCTTTATAGCAATGGCTTGATGATCAGTCGGTCAACTATTGCCCAAATTTAGGGATACAAAAAGAAGCACAGTCTTCTCCCCTTTGCTTTTTATGCTAGATAACTAACGTTGAGCCTGTCTATCATCACACTATAGCAGTCGGTACGGGGATGGAGTCGGCAATGATGAGTATCGGCGTAAGATACATAAAGGAAGCGGGACTCTTCTATTGTTCTTGTCCATTCTTCGACTTCCGCTTCTGTGAGTTAACGCTTTTACCTTTGAGCGGTATTAATTGCTCAATCCTTGCTAATTTCCCTACACTCTGTTGTTGTTGATGAAGATGAAGCTTCTATCTCTAATCGGGGCGCTTTTTGCGCTCATCGCGGGCATTGCTGCCCTCACACCTGAAAGTGATGCAGAGCGACTTCATCAGGCTGGAGTGAAGTTCGGACCCAATACTCGCTTCTACGACCGTGTGCTCAGGAAGGGTTGGAAATACAAGATAGTAAGAATAACAGTTTACAATTTCCTCACGATATTGTCCTAACAGCGAAGCAGGAGACCGTCCAAAAAACCATTACCTACCATTCAGACGAGTTGGATTACACATGCTGGCAGAAGATGGAGCCAAAAGTAACACCTGGCTGTGATAGGGTTACAACGATCTATAAAGAGGTACAACCACCGCCATGACAATGGAAATTATTATATGCTAAAGATAATTATAAATCATAGTACAAAGGCTTTGCTCTAGAGTATCTGCAGAAAGCTCAAAAACTCAGCTGTACCCTCAAGGGTAGAGGGACTCCGGCGTACAAGGCCAAGATACCGGGGTTCAAAGATGCCACTTTTGACTATGAGCTTGGAGTTGAAGAAGTATGAGAACCTCCATCACTATCATGGTGCTGGTCGATTGACTAATGATCTCGTCTGTAGTATGCCAAACGATTCACTCAATACTGTCCTGGTAACGCAGCTGACATCAAGACTTATTCGGATGAGATCATTGCAGCATTGAAAGCTTTGACCACGGAATATGCCAAAGACGAGTGCACCAAATAAGTCTTCGACATAGAGAGATGACACAGTGTCTGCACACATTTTGGGCGCCTGTCGAGGGGCTTCGCAAATGGTTGCAACCCCTAGATATCAAAAGAGGGTTCTTCATGTTTCTTCAGTTCCATGTCAGAACGTGTTCCATGCTGCAAGAGTTGTACATATTAGGATGTTGATCGTGCAATGAAACATGTGTTTCCATTGAGAGCCCTCCAAAACAGGATGTATAGAGATCATCCGAGGTCGATGCAGACTCGAACGTTAAGCTTGTCCCTTTTGACCTATCAGACTCTTCATGTGCTCGCAATGACCTTGAGCTATCTATTGGATGAAGCCGCGGCCTTCTCTCTAGGCCAACGCCCTTTGTCCGCAAACACTCCCTAAACCGCGTCTGGCGGGACAAAGCAGCCTATCGTCAAACCTTCTCCCGTCTTCCTCTAGCATATATGTGTGTGATAAATGTGCTAAGATGGTAAGTACTGATAAACCGGTTGTCCAGTTCGTGGACTACGGGTACATCTTCGCGTGTAGGCGCCTCTTCCACTGGACAATCGACTTTCGTGTTTGTCGAAGGCTGCAGGGCCCGATAGGATTATCCATAGGCTTTTGGAACATTTCGACGTGTGACGAGTAGGAGTACTTCTATGGTCCTGTGTTGTATGAGGTCGGAGGTGTTATTCGCCTGTAATATTGGGGTTGCAATATGTAGGTGACTGCCAGGTACGCGGTGTGCCAGCCAGCTCACGGAGTTATGAGTCGCTGTAACTCCAAGAGTTAGCAGGAATTTTCTCCTCTGAGATAGCCGTTGAAGCGGAATAAGCAATATGACTGTTAGTATACGTACGGACAAAAGCTGTCCATCTTTATATCAACTACTTACGCCACCATCCACCATCCATCACTCTCTCCATCTCTAGTTATCTCTCTCTATCTCTCTGGCCGTGTCCCCGTCTATCGGTGAAGAAAAGGAAGAAGATCGCGTGATCTCCCTTGTGCAGTGGATACATGGCTAGTTAGTTGACTGGACTAAAAACTACATCCTCGTCGCCCTGGAAAAAAGTCCGTCAAGCGAACGTCCCGAGATACAGCGACACAGCGACCAAGGACAGGGGGTGGAAAGGCCTATTAGAACTCCCTTTTCTCTCCCTTCGCCACCAAGTCTTCTTCATCACTTATTTCCCCGCGAAACGACGAGATCTTGCCGGCCGCGGCCCCGGGAAGAAAAAAAGAAAGAAGAAAGTCGAGGATTCAACCGGACAAGCGAAAAGTTACTCAGGCTAACCGTCATCGAATAATAGCGTCTTAACTATTACAAGGAAGAGAGACTTTTTGGCATCAGCCGCTTTGTAATCCTGGCCCGGCCTTCTTCTTCTGCTTCTTCGACTCTTGTGGGGGAGAATTCATCATTGAATATAATCTCGACGCCGAAACGCAACGGCAGCACAATCACATCCCATCCAGCACAGCCTCGCCTGCGTCTTCACTCCTGGATAATTCGGAACACTTGTACCTTCAGTCGGTGACTTCTCTTTCATTATGCCTGGTCTCTCACTCACTCGACCATCCATGGAAGATCCCCGCCGGAAACCGCTGTGAGAATCCGCCGTCCAGCACGACCACGCTCTACCAAGCCGCTTTCCTTCTTCCTTTCACGAATCGTCGACCGATACATTGTCTTGATAGCTGGTCGCCGATAACAACTTGCGCTACTTGTTGTTTTCCGAGAGAGAAGAGAAACCCGCACCCTTTTGCCTCCGTCGCATACTACACATATATCTCGCAGCCCAGTCGTTCGTGTTAATACTGCGTAGAGTTACGGACCGGTGGCCTGATTTCAGTTTATCCGGCCTCATACCTCTCTTGTTTCGCTTGTTTCGCTTGTTCTGCCGTTTGACATTCTCGGGTTTATCGATATGGACGGCGGCGCTGAGGCCGTCGATGTGAGCTGGCTCCATCACTCACAGCGGGGTATGTACTACCATTTTTTTTTCTTGTTAAATCGATGATATTGAGTTACATATTCTTTGGTGTGGGCTCGTCTCTGACGGTGGTGTATAGTTGATAATGCCGGTCGAGGTAAAAATGCGCCCGCAAGGCCTGTTCAGAAGGCGGGCGAACAACCGGCGGGTGACAGTCCCGCCCCCCGCGAAAATGGAACCAGCACTTCTACAAATGGACATGCTCAGACTCAAAGCTCGAGGCCACCGCCCGCATCATCGTTGTCGAAACCCTTGCCGATACCCTCTGAAAGCCCCCAGGATGAACCCACCAAACAATCGCTCTCCCCGCCAACCCAGAGCCAGAGTCAGAACCAGGCCCAAAGTACGAGCTTAGGCACAAATCAAACTACAGTCACAAGCACCGCCAGACCGACACCGCCAAAGCCTATGCCCAGGCGGAATTCGTGGATTTCAACCCTAAGCTCTAAATTCACATCCGGCTCGACTCCCCCTTCTCAAAGTCATATGAGAGAACCGCCGTCGAACAGCAGACAACAGCCCCCGGACACAGTAAACCCCTTTGGCGCTGCGTATTCGCCAAAGGATGCTGATAAGGCAACGGAAAGTGTTAGCTCCTTCACTAGCGGCTCACCAAAGAGCGGCCATCCGTCCTTTTTCCATACTGCATTCCGCAAACTGTCGTCGTCGGGTGGTGCTGGGTTGGGCAAATTGGGCTCGAACCACGCTCCCAATGGCGGCATATGGCCGAGGCGGGTTATGAACATTGATGCGGAACGAGATAGGTGTAAGATTCCAGAACTGAACCCGGCGAAGCTACGGCGTGTTGCATTTTGTGTGGATGTAGAAATTGCGGGAACTGCGAGGCGGTCGGAAGAGGGTGACGATAAGGGTGCGAAGAAAAAACCTGACCCCAAAGCGGTGGAGGTGGAAGAAGGGACGGCGCTGAAGACTGCACTGGGTCACGCACCGGCATCAGTGTCGACATCTTCACTACCTTCTACTGTGCCTGTAGCTAATGGGGCAGTGCAACCTGCGGATTCACCTCCGAACGATGAGGACAAGGCCAAATCATTACCGACCAAGAAGCAGGAGAAGAAGAAACGCTCGGAAGAAGAACGAAAGGAACGCAAAGAGAAAAGGAGAAGGCAGGCTGAAGAAAATGGCTCTGTTCCACTACAGGTCAACGTGGAAGGCGGGAGTAGCAATGGTTCCAAGACAAACTCCGCCCATCGATCGTCGCGCGGTCAGGATCAGCCCACTACAGACCCCTTACGCATATACCGACGATGCTGCCAGCTTCGGGAGACAGGTGTGTTGAAAAAGCTGGTTGAGCAGATCTCTTCGCCGTCCTCGATCCTGGCTGAGTCTCCTGGCACCGTTGCCGTCCTGGACTTGACTGGTTTTTCCATGACCCTTACCGATATCATTACGTTTAGTGATTGGCTTTCCATCGTGCCTGTTCGGAAACTGATATTACAGGACTGCGGCCTCTCCGATGAAGCTGTCAGAGTTATACTAGGCGGGTTACTGGCTACCAAGACGATTGAAGCCGCAAGGCAGGCAAGGCAGTTAAAACAGCGACATGCTGGACCGGCAGTGTCAAAAGAAATTCGGTACGGTGCTATAGAGAAACTGTCTTTGAAGGGGAATTCAAAACTCGGTCATGAGGGATGGCGACATATCAGTTTATTCATACACATGTCTCGCTCTCTCAAAGGCATAGATCTGTCAGGGATACCATTCCCTCGTCCAGCACTCCCTACCAATGGCCCGGTATCCCCTGCAGCTCGAACATCCAAGCCTATACCTGACATAGGCACAATATTCGCCAATGCGCTAGCCCAGCGCTTTGGAGGCGAACGACTCGAAGAGCTTGTGCTCAGCGAATGTTCGCCGTCGACCGAGGATGTACAAAAAATATGCGAAGCAGCGAGATCAGTCGGACTACGAAGACTAGGACTTGCAAATAACGAACTCACCAAAGAAGGGCTCGAGTATGTTATCGGCTACTTCCAAGGCGGAAAATGCGAGGGCCTCGATCTAGGCGGTAACAAGCTAGGAGCGCACATTAGCCTCTTCGCATCTGCCATTGAGAAAACATTCCCTCTCAGTGCACTAAGTTTAGCGGATTGCTCGCTGACGCCGAAAACTATCTGCTCATTATTGCATGGGCTGACATTGTTACCTACCTTCCGATTCATTGACCTATCGCATAACCGTGAGCTGTTCATCACGCAGCCAGACTCCCTAGGGGCTTTACGGAGGTATCTCCCCCAGATGCACGACTTGAGACGGATACATCTCGCAGACGTCTGTTTGGGGTCCGAACATGCCATTGCACTCGCAGAGATTCTGCCCGATTGTCCTAAATTATGCCATATAAATATTCTGGAAAACCCGGCTATTGAGGAGCTGGCATCTGCAAATACAGCTGAGGCACAAGAAGAGGCTTGCGCACTGTATGCGTCCTTTATGGCGGCGGCCCGTATATCACGGAATCTGGTTGCTATTGATATCGATGTCCCCACGGAAGAGAATAACGAGGTCGTCAAGGCCCTTGCTTCGCAGATAGTGGCCTATTCTCTCCGTAACCTCCAGTATGGTGAGCTGAAAGACGAATTATCCGCGTCCACCGAATCTCAGCCGGCCGTCAAGGATGTCCCTGTTCCTGATATCCTAGCACATCTAGTTGGTCACACCGACGATGCAAATGAGGACATTGACGAGTCGAAAGTCACTACGGATGATGATTATGTTATTGGTGGTACGGGTGTTGTCAAGGCGCTGGGTATCTGCCTTTGTAATTCTGATTATAGCGCCGTGGATGAAGCTCTCGGGGAGAAATCTCCCACTGCGAGCGGAACGTCCACGCCATACCGTCGTCTCAGCCAGGTTCGCGTGGCTAAGAAACCGCGCGATATGTCGAGGGATCTACTCAACTCTGCGAGGAAGATCCGGCTACGGTTACAGCCTGCCTTAGTCCGTGAGGATCGGGCAGGTAATGACCTTAACTACCGTACGTATTCTTACCTCCTGCATTCTATCTAATCAAGCAAAACACTAACTGGCCTACTATAGGCCGCCTCCACTTCCTCGACATGACGCTGCAACGAATGATCCAACGCTTTGAAGACGAATTCCCAGACACTCGCATACCAGATGAAACGTCCACCACCCGCTCAAGTGAAGAATCGCCTAATCTCTCCACTGTTAATGACTCTTCTATACTCGAACCTCCAGAGTCATCCGTAAACACCAACACGGCCGCCGACGATGACGAAATAGATCGATATGCCGTCCGTCTCTCACGGACAAGCTCGAACACCTCTCTCCATTCCCGCGCGCTGACGTCCGAAGAAGGCACAGTTCATCGTCTCAGCCACCATTTCAACCATACATTACTCCATCACCACGACTCGGACAAGGACAAGAGCACGGATCAGGACCAGGAGTCTCCTGAGAAACCAATCTCCCAATCACCCCCCGACGCAGTCCAGGTTCAAGCTCTACGTGAGAAGCTTGAGCGACTGCGTGGTCTCGATGGTCAGGAAATGCACGCGCCTGCCGATACCGAAGGATCTTCTTCGTCGTCCCATCCTATATTGCAGGATGGCGCATCGAATCTAGAGGAGCTCCTGGCCCTGCAGAAGCAGGATCCCGAAGCGTTCGCGGAGTTAAAGGAGAGCCATATCGTGGCCCTTATTAATGCGGGCTTAAGAAGCCCGGATGATGCGTGAATGCCATGTTTTCTTGCATTATTTTCAACCGATTTCTCCCAGCTAACGCTGACGGAGAACTGCGAGTCCACCGCTCACTATTTTTCATCTAACTCAAAATATATCTCCATTCTAGCCAGCCCAGAGAGCCTGTGCGAGGGATCAGTATCTCCCTTCCCAGCCTATATTCTTTATTCTTTTTTGAAAAATCTCCTACTCTTCAAATATTCCCCATCGAATCTATATCAGTTTCCTTTCTTGCGGGCTCCTTCGGCTCTTTGTATCTACAATTTCATATGCACATTGGTTTAGCGAGGACGTGGATGACTTTCCCACAGGCGTATACATGCATGCAATTGGATTTGCTTTCTTACATCTTGCTTCTTCTCTCTATTCCGATAGGTTTATGCACATTAAACTCAAACACTTTGTTTTTCCTTCTGTTATCTGCCACTTTCTTTTTCTTCCCTTCGGCAAATAATCTGGTTACTTGTTGTGAGGTGATGCAGGCTTAATCATGGGATGGAAGGCCGGATATCGAAGTGATCGTTATATATAATAAGAGCTAGTAATATCAACACAAAACCAACCCTTTCAAGTTGTTGATTTCTCTTTGATGTTTTCTTGCTCGGCGTTTTTTTGCGGTTTTCACATGTCAGCCGATTTACCCCAGTCATGTGACGTCGGCTCGCGATGACATCTTGGAAACTCGAAGACGAAGAGACAAAAAGATGAAGTCGAAGTCGAAGTTGAAGCTGAAGTTGAAACATGCTGAAGCTGGGGTTTGAGATTTGCAGGATGACGGGTGCATGCTTATATTAAATAGAGGCTCTCTTTCTTGATAGGCAGTCGCAGCTGCGAGCTGCTGCTGATATACCCCGGAAACCATGGCAGTTCTCTCGCAGCCAGTCGGCTTAGAACGATCAATCAAAGATATCATATCCCTCCTCACGAAGAAATACGTTAAACACCGTACCGCGATATCCCGCGCTGTTTACTTGACCCTCTTCCTTGCTCTCGCCAAACGAATCCATAACGCCATCGCTGAGCAAAAGTCCGCCTCCGAGATACATGCTGGAACCCGGGCAGGGACTCGAAAGCTGACCGGGGATGATGTCACAGCTGGCGCTGGCAGTGACAGCAAAGAGGGCGGGGCATCTCGGAAGAAAGTTGGGCTGAATAGGGAGTTTCTGCGGAATTTACTGCGGCTGCTGAAGATTGTAATACCTGGTTGGAAGAGTAAGGAGCTTCGGCTTCTGATCAGCCACTCGGTGTTTCTGGTTCTGCGGACGCTTTTGAGTTTGTATGTTGCGGAATTAGATGGGAAACTCGTTAGC
This sequence comes from Arthroderma sp. PD_2, assembly GCA_032989685.1. NCBI lineage: Eukaryota > Fungi > Ascomycota > Eurotiomycetes > Onygenales > Arthrodermataceae > Arthroderma > Arthroderma sp. PD_2. The sequence continues at coordinate 10,166 of JANTQJ010000477.1, forward strand.
AGCCTGGTCAGGGGCAAAGGCAGGGAGTTTCTTCTGGCATTGACATGGTGGATGACGGTTGCAGTACCAGCCACCTTTACCAATTCAATGGTGAGCACCTTTTATCCGTCTTGCCTTTAATCGGTTTTGAGCCTATACTAACTGCGCCTCCGAACACCTTAGCTTTCGTATCACCAGTGTCAGCTTGCTCTCCAGTACCGAAAACGATTAACGGAACATATCCACAATCAGTACCTATCGAACATGAACTTTTACGCACTATCAGCACTGGATGACCGAATCAAAAATCCTGATCAACTTATCACCGTGGATATATCGAGATTCTCCAATAGTTTGGCAGAGCTATATTCAAATCTTGCCAAGCCCATTCTCGACATGGCAATTTACAACTACTCTCTCTCAAAGAACGTAGGAGGGGAAGGCCTTTTTATTATGGCGCTGTTGGTCCAGTTATCTGCTAATGCAATGAGGGTCCTTACCCCTCCCTTTGGCAAATACGTGGCCGAAGAAGCAAAATTGGAGGGAGAGTTCCGCTACCAGCATACAAGATTAATCGATTACAGTGAAGAGGTTGCTCTATACCACGGTCATGAATCGGAGAGAGATACCTTGGACAAGGGGTATTTTACTCTGATAAAGCATGTTAATCGAATTCTACGAAGGAGGCTCTATCACGGGTTCATGGAAGATTTCGTCATCAAATACTTCTGGGGAGCTCTGGGTTTGGTATTATGCAGTGTGCCTGTGTTTTTCAAAATTCCCACCAAGGTCACCTCGTCGATGGGAGACAGAACTGAAAGTAGGTTCAGAGAAACTCCCCTTTTATTTTTATTTCTCCTCTGCTAACATGTCAAAAAGGTTTCGTAACTAATCGGAGAATACTTCTCTCGTCCTCTGATGCCTTTGGCAGAGTGATGTTCTCCTACAAGGAAATCTCTCAGCTTGCTGGACACACCTCCCGTGTGGCTTCTCTGCTTGAAGTGATGGACGACATAACTGCCGGCCGCTTCCAGAAGAAATTGGTTTCCTCTGCATCAACGGATTCCAATGCTGCAGTTCTCGGCAAACGTGGCACCATCGTTGAAAGTGATTCGATTGAATTCACAGACGTACCCATCATCTCACCTAATGGGGATGTCTTGGTTGAAAAGTTAACGTTCACTGTCCACCCAGGCGAACATCTTCTTATTGTTGGACCCAACGGGTGCGGGAAGTCCTCTCTATTCCGTATTCTCGGCGGACTATGGCCTGTTTATGGTGGTACTGTGAAGAAGCCATCTTTTGAAGATATCTTTTACATCCCTCAGCGGCCATACCTATCACGCGGCACTCTTCGACAGCAGGTCACCTATCCAGATGGGCTCAAGGAGATGCATGACAAGGGAGTAACGGATTCAGATCTTTTCGAAATTCTCTCTGTTGTTGAAATTTCATCTGTAGTTGACCGGCCTGGTGGTTGGGATGCCGAGGAGGAATGGCGAGATGTGCTGTCCGGTGGTCTCCAGCAACGAATTGCCATGGCGAGGTTGTTCTACCATAAGCCGAAGTACGCCATCTTAGATGAGTGCACATCCTCGGTGACCTTGGAGATTGAGAAAGTTATGTACGAAACTGCCAAGAAGCTTGGTGTGACTTTGATGACCGTCTCGCATAGGAGGAGTCTATGGAAATACCATAAGAAGATTCTTCAGTTTGACGGTCAGGGCAACTGTATCTTTACTGGCTTGGACTGGGAGCGTCGGCTCAAACTAGAAGAGTAAGTACATTGTATACATCCATTGTGTGGTGGCTTCATGGCTAATTCATATATTTTTTTCCACAGTGAAAAAGAAGATATTGATCTTCAACTCCGAGCTGTTCCGGAGTTAGAACGGCGTGTTGAGGAGCTCACCACAGTATAGAGGATTCGGACATATACCATTCCCTTTAGACTCGAAAATCTCAAGCGTTTCTAATCGCATAAAAAGCTATTGAATCACCATATAAGTCTCCCCATTAGCTACATACCATCACTCAATCTTACCTAAGGCGTGCAAGCCTCAAAAGCCTTGTCGCCTTATGGAAGAGTAAACTTCAAACACATACATATACCCCTTTCTGAGGTTATCTCGTACTCATGCCACTTTTCTTCCACGATCGTTCTTTTGCAGCACTGCATCCTCACTTTGGACCCGGCGTATGGAATTTTGAACTGTACATACTATGCTCTGAATATAACAGTTTGAATAAGTACATGGATTTTTTTGCGTTTATTTCTAGACAATATTCATCCTGGTACATTTACAAAGGTCCCTTTTGAGGAACAATTCCTTTCAGGTTTCCCTCTCCACTGAACCCCCTTGTGTAAGCGAGCCCATGGTATACATAAACTAAGAAATCATCCAGATTCTAGTTCTCCTATTATTCGGTCACGATATTGGTGACTTTCGCATGAGCTTGGACCACGTTGCTGTCTTTTGGCAAGCCAATACCAAACTCCCTCCCAACTTGAATATCGTCAATCGTGGTCTCGTATAGATCCATGTCGAATTTGCGGGCCATGGCAGCAAACATGAGGTATAACTCTGAATATGCTAGACTACAGGGGAGAAGCGTCAATATCAACGTGGCTGTAGACCCTCTTAGAAATGGGAGAAGGAATAGGATAATCTCACTTTAACCCTAAACAAATCCTGTTCCCTTTCGTGAATGCTGCGATATACCTTGTCAGCCGCTCCCCCTTTTGTGTGGCTCGAATCCAACGATCAGGATCAAATGTCTCCGGATCAGGAAATATTGTCGAGTCCATATGAACGAAGTATGAGGACTGGCTAACTGGAGTCTGTTTGAGGCATTGAAAAAGAAAGTTAGTCAAGCCTTCGCTATACATTAGGTTGTATTCCCTTGTAAGTGGGAGTTGCAACTCACACCCGGCGGAATCACAAACTCCTTGTATGCCAAACTCTCGTTTCGTGCAACTCGCGGGAGTCTAAGAATTAGGGTGTGGGATAAACGAAGTGACTCATTGATAAAAGCAGTCTGTATGGTTCTCTATTAGTGTAATCCCAGGGTAACATATGTAATAGAGCAGAGAGCATACGAGATATGGCAATTGCTCCAGCTGTGACCAGGTGATGTGACTGTCTGGTTCTGGCATCACCCCTTTCAGCTCCTCACGCAGTTTATACAACACTGATTTATGCTGGTATAGGTAAAATGACCCTACTGTTAGTACTCTTGCCGTCGTTTCTGTAGCAGCACCAAGAAGAACGAATCCCTCCTCTTCCAATCGATCAATCTCCCGCTCCGTGGCCGGCACCGTAGGGTCACATAGTGCGTGAAAAATGGTCTTATCGGGCCCTTCAGGCGATTGATAGCCAGGGCGATTGGTTTCACGGAGGGTAGCCACAGCCATGTCCCTAACAAGCTTCTTCAAAACGAAGAAAGCCACGGACTGTGGCTGCAATTTCTGTAGAATCCACTCAGGCATAGTTTTAAGGTAAAAAATCACCTCGGGGAAGAAGGTGGTGACATGAGACAAACTAAGGGCAGCATTTGCAAAATCCCGGAACTCATTTTTCAACTCTTTGCTGTCTAGGCATTCCAGGCTTCGTCCATATGCGTACTTTGAGATAACATCTGCAGCCAATGCAGCAAACAGTTTATCAAAAGGTACAGTCGTGTTCTCCTTGAAGGCCTCTTCTAGACGCTCGATCACCCGGTGCACTTTCTCTAGGACGAGGGACTCGAGGCTGACCACTGCTCGTTTCGAGAAGAAGCTGTTTAAAAGTCCTCGACGCATACGATGGTGCTCGTGCTCGATAGTTGAAAGCATAGACAGTTTTACCCCAAATGCAGAGACCGTATGATAGTCTTTATCTTGTTTTCGAGAACTGTATATCTCGTCGTAATAATGGGGGTCTTTGATATGAAGCTCGCGGTGGTTAATTCGTACAATCGGGCCTTTCTACTTATCAGTCATGAACTTTAAGGGGCTTTTATTCTTCCCGTAGTGAGTTCAACTCCAGTAACCATGCATTCTCACCATATTCTTCATGCATGCGTTGGACCTCCCAGATGTACATGCCCCCTTTTACCACATTGAAGTAGAACTCGTAGAATCGGCCGATAGCGGCTACTTTAGGGCCAGGGAATTTGCTCAGAGGATGGAAATAGAGACGGTAGATTGTCTGAATGGTGATGTAGCCGAAAAGTGCCACTATCACTGCCAGCAAAAGGCTCAGGGGTTCCATGGCGAGCATCTCAGTGACGCAACGTAGACAGATTCGATAACATGCACAGGTCCAGAGAGCTTTCGAGGAATTCAGCAGACAAACAAACCCGAGGGGCTCTATTTATCCAGAGCAAAAAAGCAAAGAAAACAAGCGCGTCATGCTTTGATCCTGTCAGGTCAGGGTCTTGTATCCTTCATAGCACAAAAGTTATGCCGTCACCGGGAGTGAAGATACGAAGTGACTTCCCGTCGTCGGTGTCTTTTATATAGCCAACGGGAGGCCCTGACATCCCAGCTCATGTCGCATCACAGATACGGAGAGTCGTCAGCTTTCATTTTGGTGGTATCCATGCAAGCCAACCCGCTGTGGCTGGTAAGTCACTGAAGAACTGCAAGGGAAGAAAAAACCCAGCAACACACGTCAACCAGCGCGCTCCAACTCAAAGGATCACGAAAGTCAGTCCCCTCTCTCGCCGAATCAGCTTGTTCTCAAAAAGAAGGTCGGTAGTGGTCAAGGAGAAATCATCTATTCTAATTGGTGATGGTGATGGTGGTGAGTGCAACAAGCCACAGTGGAAGTCAAGTCATCCTTCCAAATAACTAACCTTCGTGTCAAATTGACCATATAGAACATACTAAGTCGACGGCTCCCAAGCCTCGTGAAATCCTCCCCACGCCTTCTTTGCGCAAGGTTTGCAGGGTTCGCTCAGGTT
>JANTQJ010000478.1:0-15068 GCA_032989685.1 Arthroderma sp. PD_2
AAACAGAAATAGCATCTTTCTTGTTCCGTGCTCTCCCTCCCTCACTTTCTTCAGATGTTCCGGTGACAGACGCTGTGCAAATATTCATTGGCGTGGCCGCTGTTTTATCGCCACTGGGACTGGAAAGAAAGCGAGCTTTTGTTTTAAAGGAGCTTTTTTCAATTCTTATCCCTGGCCTAGTACAAGCTAGGAAGATTGGGGCTGCGGAGATTGGGATTCACCCGGCCGCAGGGCTATCAGCCCTCAACAATGCCTCCTTTGATATCAATGCGTTGGATATTGGGCCCGCGAATATGGAAGCCGGCCTGAGGTCCGTCCTAGCATTGGTTGGAGGAGTTTATGGTGCGAAATTGACCAGTGGTCAATTAAATAATGCAAGTGAACGACGCAACGATGAACATGATTTTGAATATGATTCGGTTGAGGCGACTATCGAACGTACCTTTCGGAACTCTGCACTCGATACTTATGGGGATTTGGGTCTGAAAATCGAAATCCTTAAATCTTGCATTAATTTCTGTGAAGCCTTACCCGATTTTCGTGGTGTTTTGAAATTTACCGTTGCTCTTCTTCAAGCAGTTAAGGGTACATACATGGTTACAACGGACCCTCAAAAAGGCAGGCCACTTTTAAGCCACGACGAGCAAATACGCTTATATAACACAGTCAAACGTACAGTCAGCGTTGCGCACAAACTTGGAGTACCAAACTTAGAGGCGGAATATTGGGATGATTTTTTGGTTCGAGACGTTCTGATTCAATCCTCCAGTGCTGAGCGCCCTGTTCGGCGATCGAAACAGGAGTTTGGGGTCACCGTTACCCCCGAGAAACATGGAGAAACAGGGCCTTTTATATATAACGCATTTTCCAAGCCCTCACAGCCAACATCAGACTCGCCACTCATTGCAGGCGAACCTGCGACTGCCAGAGTTGTGTTACAGAATCCATTCGACTTTGAAGTTGAGATTGAACACTTGAGATTAGAGGGTGAAGGTAGTGCATTTGAAGCTAGCTCTTCAAATTTACTCCTTGCTCCGTTCTCTCTTCAAGAAATAGGGGTTACGTTGTTGGCTTCTGAGGAAGGCGTGCTTAAGATTACAGGATGCACTGTTAAAGTGAGATTCTGCAGGGAAAGACGCTTCCCTATCTTCAAGAAGCTATGGAAGTCTGTTGTGGAGGCTAAGCTCAAACGGACCGGGTTGGCGGCTAAGGAGTCATCGTTACCACGCCCTATCTCATGGGGCTCTAACGCCTCTCAAGGAGCTGTGCCTTCTAGGAAACCGCCCGAGGCCGCATCTTTATCTGCCAATATCATCAAAGCACAGCCCATGATTGAAGTGCAAAGCTCGTCACTTTTACAGTCTGCAATCATGATGCTAGAAGGGGAGACTAGCTCATTCGACATAACATTATACAATTCATCCGATTGCCCGGCCGACCTCCTTCTCTTCACCTTCCAAGATTCGACTACAGCCCATCTACAGGCGGCGCTGAATAACAAAGACAATCTACCTACTGAGATATACGAACTAGAGTTTCAGATGTTGAAGCGGCCACCTCTACGATTACGGTCTGCTAGTTCAGGGCAGGATATACCGTCTCTCGGCCCAGGCGAATCAAAGACATTTACAATTGAGATATTGGGCAAATCAGGCCTTCGAACCGCGACAGTGCAAGTTGATTATGCATGTATTGGAGCCTCCCCCTCCGAGCTTCCAGATTCATTCTATACGAGACAGATCAGTATACCCCTGACTGTAACTGTCAATGCGAGTTTGAATATCGCACGATGCGAGATTTTACCGTTTAATGGCCATCTTGGATGGGTCAGTGATGCGCCATCCAGTAGTAGAACAAAACGACAATCAGGATTGGAGATCACTTCATCCAGCTCCTCACCTGTTTCTTCCGGGGCCCAAAGAGACCCCCAAATATCACCCGTTATCTCTCAGCTAGGTTCGAAATATACAGGATCCGAGTACTGCCTCTTGCTCCTAGATCTACGGAATTCGTGGCCCAATCCAATATCTGCGTATCTTAAAGCAACCGAGCCGACTGAAGATTCAAATGATAACCAGGAGACCAGTAGCTCTATTCCACATCTGCAAGAAGTGTCCGATATATTGCAACCCGGCCACCTTTCTCGCTTTGCCCTGGCCATTCCACGGATATACCTTGACGAACCCCACCAGAAAATTCCAGCTCTCAATGCTGCAAACCGGCGGCAATTTGTGGTTAGCGCTAATAAACTCAGCTACGAAGCTGAAACTGCAAAGAGGGAGGCATTCTGGCTTCGCGAAAAGATGTTCGAGCAGCTACAGGGCTTTTGGAAGGACGAAGCAACTGGACGAGAGGGGGTAATTGACTTCCGCGCGATTGTTCTGAATAGTCGTATGATTAATGCACTTCGGGTGGATGATCTGGAATCGAGTTTCAAATTGCTCCCACTCGAGGGAACGGGTGACAGTAAAGTCTGTGGTTCCCAGAATCCAACCATCCTGCAAACGGGCCAGTCGAGATTCTCCGTCTCAACCAACACATTCTTCAACCTCCAAACCACTATATTTAACCGTTCGCCAAAACCAATCCACCCTCTTATTCGAATACAGCCGACTCTCCGTAACCAGCCATATACCGTTGCTCTAGAACTGTCAAGGCGTCTCTCCTGCACAGGCATGCTTCAGAGAGCTCTCCCTGTTTTAAAGCCCAAGGAACAAAGGAAGATAAGCCTTGGTATAACTATTCATTGTGCTGGAGAGTACGAGATTAGGGCTACAGTGGAAGAAGTCAGGGCAGCAAACACGATCGCAGCCGGCCCCGAAGAGAAAGCTGCACCATCATCCGACAAATATACATACCATCATGACAGCTACCAACAATCGTTCGATTCCGGTGCCCCACGACAGAGGCGCAGATGGCATTCTCGATTACCTTGTATAATATCAGCGCGCGAGGGCCTTATCCAATGATCGTCAGCCTACTTTGTTAGATATGATATCCCATCCCATTCATCCCGTTCCACTTCCCATCTCTATGAAACCCCTTTGTTACACTTTGTTATCCTTTTGTTCATTTCACGAGATACAGGACTACATGAGGACACCCGTAGATCACGATTATGATAGCCTTCTTACATATCCCTCTTCTATATTCTCTCTTCTGTTGCAAATATAAACAAGATCTCAAGTGGAAAATCTTAGGATGTGAGGAAAAGTTGGATGGAAAAGGCACAATTTAGAGTTTGAGTACAAATGTATAATTTAGACATAAAATTTTTGGGCCTCGGCACGAAAAAAAAAAGAGCTTCGAAGGCGATAAGATACGCTTGGGTTCCTTGAGGTACCAGTCCTATATAAAGACCACTTTTTCTTCCTTCGGCGCTTCTCGTGCTTTAAATATGTCTTACTGCCGGCAGTTCTAGAAACCAGGCCTGCCACTTGTTAAGTCCATTAATCAAAACGTGCTTTAGCGTGGCTTGAGCTCAACAAAGAACATCATTAATAGGCTGAAGATCCCATAAATACCCCTCGCAAGTTGAGACATCAAGCGGATAGCTAGAAGAATATACGGATATCTAGGCTATTAGATGAGAAGGGATATCTTACATACAAATCAGAAAATGGGCCTCTTATCCTGGCTTCTCCCAAATGGAAAAGTATCTTTCCACCATGCGAAGAAATCGGCTGTTTTAAAGCGGAAGCTGCCAGCAAAGGACTCTGGAGCTGACGGGTCGAAATACATCTCTATTGCCGACCTTTGCAAATCTGCTACTCCTGCAGACTGTCAATTGAATCCATTCTTGTTTAACGGGCACCTACAAACAGCTTGGACGCTTATGAGAACGGACGATGTTCCAGTCTACTATAAACGATGGCGGTTCGAAGGAGACAGCCCCGATTATCGCGGAAGTTTCGAAGTGGATTTTGTTGTCGAACCATACGATGTCACGAAGACAAGCAATAGTGGCAAGGCTACAGGGTCAGAGAACGGTACATTCGAGTCTTCTACCCAGTCGGCAGATCCAGAACATCCGTCTCCTCGCACCAGTTTCTTCACGGAGGAAGAGTTCGCGGCACTACCATCAGACGACAAGAAGCCCATGCTTGTCGTTCTGCATGGTCTATCTGGCGGATCACACGAGCCATACCTACGAAATATAGTCGATCCGCTACATAAGCAAGGCTGGGAAGTATGTGTTGTCAACTTCCGTGGTTGTGCAAACTCCAAAGTGACAAGTTCGATATTATACAATGCACGCGCAACATGGGACGTTCGACAGATGGTACGATGGCTACGCAAGAATTTCCCATCTCGTCCTCTCTTTGGAATTGGGTTTTCGTTAGGTGCAAATATCATGACCAACGTAAGTACCTTGCTCTGGTGTATGCTCCCATATTCACTTATGCAGTTACTAATGTCTATCCGCGGGTTAGTACGTTGGAGAAGAAGGTGATGACTGCCAACTAAAAGCTGCAGTTATCTGTTCCAACCCATGGAATCTCGAAGTTAGCTCTCTAGCCTTGCAGCGAACCTGGGTCGGGACACAGGTGTATTCAAGAACTATGGGCGCAAGTATGAAGAGGCTCTTTGAACAGTACGTATTATCCAGCATACCAAGAGAATACACATATGTCACCCGTCTAACCATCAAATTCTTAAAGGCATGTTGACAAGCTACGGGAGCATCCACGGGTCAACGTCGAAAGAGTTCGAAATTCCACTTATCTCCACGAGTTCGATAGGTAAGACCTGTCGCATCTTGAGGTGAGCAAGCAAGGGAATTATGTTAACGATCTATTAGAGAACTGCAAGCTCCCGTTTGGGGCTATCCCACGGAGACCGCTTACTACCGCGACGCTTCATCCATCGATTCCCTCTTTGGAGTCAAAATCCCCCTATTCGCCATCCAAGCAGAAGACGATGCTGTAAGTCTAGAGGCAGACTTCATTCTGTGCAAACCGCTAACATTTTGGCGTTAGATTTCTTCGAAAGAAGCATTACCATATCTTGAGATGACAAAATCCCCATATGCTGTTATGTGCACTACTTCCTGGGGCGGCCATCTCAGCTGGTTTGAGTACGGAGGAGGCAGATGGCTCACCAAGCCTGTAAGTTTACAATCAATATCTTCCATTCACTCTCTCTATTCCCTCCAAATTCCTTCATCCGCAAACGCCTCTATGGCACGCAAAGAGACTTGCTTTTAACCTAGTGATAATACATAGGTCGTCAACTTCCTCAGTAAAATGGCGTCTGAAATCGACCTTGATGCCCCAGTAACACTCGTGGAAGAGCCACTAGACAGCGAACCTGTCCGTATCACACCTTCAGGCAAGGTTGACGGGCCACAGCCAGACTTCAAGCCTATGAGACGGAAATTGCATATGCCAATTGCCAACGGCGATGAATAGCGGTATGCATTAAGGCAATCTTTTCCTTGCTATCATCTGGGCGGGCCTCCACCCCCTCCCTGCTAGATTCTGGGGTTCCATCATAGTAAGAATTCCTTGTCCCAGCGCTGGACAAAAGTTTCTCCTATGATGCACGACGGCCTTTTCTTGTATCCTTCGAGCCAGATAAATCGCGCATCATATAGAAGTAGGTCATTAATTCATTTCTCTGGGTATATATCATAGCGAGAGATCCTCTTTTCGTTTTCCAAACTTAGAAACTTAAGCAAATGCAACTCGTTTTGATTTTCCAGGTTTCTTTGGCTCGGCATCGTTCTTCTGTTCGCTGGCCTTGCCATCTTTCTTGTCCTTTGGCTTGCGCGACTTTCGAAGCGAGTCTTTGGTTTCCTCCTGCAAATTTGTTAGGATACAGAATATCAAGGTTTCAGACAGGTTATCTGGCGCTAGAAAGAATATCACGTACGAGTTTAGCATTCTTATGATCCTTCCTTACTTCCGCCTCAGCCTTCCTAGCCTCACGTATCTCCTCCATGTGACGTGCCTTGATCATTCTGGATTCTATTTGGCCCTCTTTCTCGGCATTAACCATCGCAAGAATGGTCATCATACTCTCCTAATAATCGCAATTAGTATATATATTGTTTTCAGACGAAAAGCAGCAGTTAAGACCAAGTTCTTAAAGGTATACGCCGCCTCATATCCCCAGAGATTGGCCAAACGTACCTGGTCATCGACAAACACCTTGCCCTTCTTCTTGCCTCGTGGTTTTTGTACACCAACGGGCGTGATCTTATTCAACGTAGGTAGATTCAATTCCTTCTCTGTGTATACTCTTTTCTTTTTCTTTTTCAACACTTCCGGAGCCGAACGAGACTTTGATTTCACTTCTGTTGGTTTGGGCTTTGCGCCTGACTTTCCGCCCGACTTTGGCTTTGAGACTCGATTTGTGGAGGTTTTGCCGCCGGAAGCTGGCTTTGATTTCGAGGATTTGCTATTGGACTGCTTCGAAGAGCTGCTTGGTCTGCTGGGCGCCATAATGATCGGTCGTGGCGTGTGTGAGTGAAATGCGATCGCTATTGCAACTATTTTCTGATGCTGGAGCAGAAATAAAAAAAATATACTGGCGATTAAGGTTTCCTTAGCTAGCAGCAGATGCCAAGACTTGCTCGAGGTTGTTGCATTCAATTGGTTGAATATTTTCAAGGTCGACATCAGCAACGCTTCTGTGAAGAAATATTATAAGAAACGAGGGTGAAAAGGCCGGCTAAATTGATATACAGACTGCTGAAAGAAATCTACCATTTCTACAGCTATACACTCACCAGGCCGCTGCGGGTATATCATCTTGTTCACTTGTTCACTTGTTTTCTACTCGCTTAGTCATCTTCAACGCCAAGTGCTTCGCAGATGATCGAGAAAGCGAGCAAGAACAACCGCATCAACAAGCCGACTTTCGCTTCTTCCTCGCAGCTGCGTGTATAACGAGATACTACATAGCCGCAGCCCATCATGGTCCTGAATCCGACCTACCTGGCCCAGCGGACGCGGTCCTGTGAGTTTAACCCTGTTATAGTTGGCCAATTCCCTCGCTTTGTGGACCTGATTCTAACTGTGCCTGTGACCCGGCAGCCGTCAATTGGAAAGATGCGCAGAGGCGAGTGGTAAAGTCATACCGGGAATGGCTTCGTGCGGTTGGTCTCCTCGATTAATCTTATCTTTGATGCTGAAAACCTCGTGATGTGCCCCTTCCATGATGTGTCTGGAAGATGTGCCTGGAGTATCCAACATTACCCCCGATGACGGACGATAGGTGGCCTACATATGAAAGACACTTGGACGCTGATTGTATTTGTGTTTGTCTTATATAGTCCCCTGAGATTCAAACCATGTACGCCCTCCAGCTCCCAGTCTCCGCCATCCGAACCAAGATCAGACAAGAATTCGAGCGTCACCGATATGTAAACCAATTGCCCGTCGTCGACGTTCTATTGTTCCAGAGCCACAGCGAGTTTCAAGTATGACATTAACTCCGAGATGTCCAGCCTGTTCCGGGAACCTTGATATACATACACCCATCACCAAATCATATGCTGGAAAAAGGCGGCTAAATACCACTTATTTCGGCATTGATATATATCTTCCTGCTCCCAGATATGCTGATTCGAATTCTTTCACAGGAAACCATGAACTTCTGGAAACAGTTGTCCCAATTGATGAAATATTTCAGAGCGGAGGAGGACCCATCAGCCAAGTTGCCCAAGAACTTCATGTCTGGTTTCATGGAGGTAAGTCATACTAACCATCTCAACCAGCCTTTCCGTTACTACTATGATTGACTAACAACATTCCAGGGCCGAAACTAAACTTTTTAACATGTACTATTGTGGGGTGGGGGAGTTCCGATGAAGGTAGTAGGATGTATATATGCTAGCCTCAATCCTTTTTATTTTTCTTTACCAGACGTTCCCAACTAGAAGGCCATATCAAAACTCCAAAATAAAATAAGAAAAGCCTTTGAATAAACCATCTAATACTATATACAACCTTTGCGCCTATACCGGCATGGCAATAAAAAGAGGCATGTCGTCATCATAAATCAACCCCTCACTATTTTAAACTCCGCTCCATTATTGCATCTTGCTAGCTTCGAAATTGTCCCTTGAAATAGTGAACTTTTCGGTAACAACATCACACAGATCCATCAAATCATTGAGTCCTTTCTCCAACACTGTAAAGACGTTGGTCGAGTCTTTATTATAAGGAAAAGTTAGCCATTCCCATGTGATTCTTACATTTGGAGTTCCACCATCTGACACGCCGCAGGGACTCACCATATGTCTGGATTCTGAGATTCATCTTCGGTTCTGAAGGGTGAGGCATGGTGTATCCGCAAAATTCTACTTCAGGACTATCACATAGAAGTTAGCTAGCGTTCTAACTGGCGCCTGGTCTATCAACTCCCTTCCCGGGAGGATAACAAAAAAGCTTCAGTCTTACTTTTTCATTATAACGTATCGCAGTGCGTTCCCGAGCGTGTGGTCCTCGCCTTCAAACTGGAATGAAGCAGCTGTCTCAACGGCACCAGGAAGCTATAAAGAAGGCGTGGGTTAGCGATTTGGTTTCTACTAAGTAAATCCAGTGCGTATTCAAAAATACAAAAAAGCTCACAATTGTTATTCTCTGGTGATCATTGGCAATAAACTCTGCCTCTTCGTCGTCTTCTTCTTCTTCCAATTCCTCCTGTCCTGGATCAGCTTCTTGGTCAGCCAGCGGTTGAGCATCGACCATTGACTCGTCTTCGGGAATTGTGCCAGGCATTTTGGCCGGATTGAGCAAAAATCACTCCGCGCTTATCGTGCGTAAACTTATTGGCGAGGCGAACCAAAAATTATTCGTGTCGTGGATTGCACTGCTGGTTAACTAGTTATCGCTTTATCATTTTTTTTTATTATATCCTGGAGCTCAACTTTTATCCATCATCACGTGATAACTCTATGGGGGAGCAGAAGGACGGAAGCTTGTTACATCCACCAACAGATATCTATTTCATCTTCCTTAATCACTCCTTGTATGTGGAGGATATCAGCTCAAGGTCGCTTCGGGGTGCGGCCCGTTTACTCAGTATGGAGCCGTATTCGCCCTCGAAATTGCTACAATCGAGCTCAACCTTTTCTTCAACCCATCTCCGCACAACCTTCAGAAACCATTACCCAGAGGAGATGGGCATCATTTCTTCAAAATGAGAGACCAGCGACAATATATGCACTTTCAACGGCTTCTGGTAGAGCTGCAATAGCCATAATCAGGATCTCAGGGCCGGATTGTGTCCCGGTGCGTGAAGATTTTGCTAATAAGATCGGTGTTTTATTGGAAGTGGAATGATGAAAGCTAACAGCGGAGGAGGTTTAGATATACAAAGCTCTCTGCCCTAACAGAAACCTTCCAAAGCCCCGTTTTGCTGCTCTACGCACCTTATACGAACCTGGGAAACCAGCATTGGGTGATAACATCCTAGACTCCGGCGCACTCGTTTTCCACTTCCCGGCGCCCAACACGGTTACAGGGGAGGATGTTCTTGAATTACATGTCCATGGTAGTCCGGCAGTGATAAGGTCTATCCTTAATGCGATCCCAAAATGTGCAGGCCCCGGAAGTACCTTATCGACATCGATCCGATATGCTGAACCAGGAGAATTCACACGCAGAGCGTTCCTTAATGACCGTTTGGATTTACCCCAAATCGAAGCGCTTGGTAATACACTGGCGGCTGATACAGAACAACAACGTCGACTTGCCATTAGAGGTACAAACGACGCTTTATCTACGCGCTATGAACAATGGAGACAACAACTTCTGTACGCCAGGGGAGAGCTAGAAGCTCTGATAGACTTTTCTGAAGACCAGCACTTTGACGAATCTGTGGATGATTTTATATCCTCTGTTACTGTGCAGGTTCATGAGCTACTGCATCAGATTAACCTGCATATTGAAAATGCGTCCAAGGGTGAACTGCTAAGAAGTGGCATTAAGATTGCTCTTCTTGGTGCACCAAATGCCGGGAAGAGTTCTCTTTTAAATAGGGTGGTTGGACGAGAGGCTGCCATTGTTAGCAGCGAGGAAGGTACCACAAGAGATATAGTCGACGTTGGGGTCGATCTCGGGGGGTGGCTATGTAAATTTGGGGATATGGCAGGGCTACGGTCCGACCTATCGAAACCCCGGTTTGTGGCCCAGGGGCGAGAAATTTCGACGATCGGCAAGGTGGAGATGGAAGGGATTCGACGTGCCAAAGCTCGGGCTCTCGAGTCAGATGTGGTGGTGGTAGTTCTCTCGGTTGAAGGATCGAGAAAACTTGAATTGAGTTTAGAGCCTGAGGTCGTCAATGCAGTTAACAGCTGCCTTGAGCTAGGCAAGAAGGTTATAGTGACGATTAACAAGATTGATAAGCTATCTACTGGTCAAAGGGGTGACACAATATCCAGCTACACGAGTCAGGTGTCTACAGTTTTCAGGGGCCTCAGTCCAGGTCTGATATTCCCAATATCCTGCCAGGATGCACAAAACTCAGCTACGCGTGATCCAGGCGGCATTCAGGAATTACTGGGTGGCCTAATACGAACGTTTGAAGAGATCTCTACCCCTGCAGGCCTAGAACCCGCCATGGAGGGTGATGGTGATGGAAAGCAGATGAATCAACAGTTCGATAAATCATATTGGGAAGACTCCTTGGGAGTAACGCATCGACAAAGCTCTAATCTACAGATATGTGCCCAGCACCTAAACGATTTTCTATCCCAAACAAACCATGGCCCAATAACGCCCGATAATGCCAACGACAATATTAATAATAAGATGATAGTAAAACAAGCGGAGAAGGACATCGACATCGACATCGTGACGGCAGCTGAACACCTGCGGTTTGCAGCCGAATCCCTTGCGAAGATCACCGGCCGCGGTGAAGGTGGTGATGTCGAGAGTGTGCTGGGAGTGGTGTTTGAAAAGTAGGTTCCCGTCTTGTCCCGTGTCATTGCAGATTAAAAAAAATGATTTCCCATACTAATGCAGGTCCCGGATGCAGATTCTGTGTTGGTAAATGAGCTCAAAGGCCCGCCGGTTTCCGCACTTGCGCACCCGCTGAACCCAAGAAGAGAAGGTCTAAAAGAGACGAAACAAAAAATGAGAAGCGAAGAGGGAGAAAAAAAAGATTCCCAAGTTGCGCGCATATCGTGACAGTCCATCCGTTTAGATTCATGGCCGGCATCAATCAATCCTGGTTTGGAGGAAGGGGGTAGTTTTGAACATCCCCCTTTAGGATTCATCGTCGCCATCTCCGTCTTGGGGGCTATTGTAGCCACCCCTCCCTTGCTCGTCGACTAGCTCTTGGCTGGGACTGTTGTAACCGCCTCGACCCATTGTTGCTTGTGTGGTGGTTTGTGGAGTTGTGGGTGTGTTTGGTGAAATGATTCTGCCTTGAAAGTTCAGGCTTTCGGTGAAGGTTGAGTGTAGATGTTTGATGATGGTTGTGATAGTTTTTTTCTCTTGGATGAAGAAGTTGTGAAGGAAATATATAAATATATATATATCCTCGAGCTGATCTAAGGCGTAGCAAGTGGTGAGATGTTCCGAAAGCGAAGTGGTGGTTCGGTTTGAATTCGTTTTCAAAGAAGCAGAAGCAGAAGCAGAAGATAGATGCGTCGCTAGAAAAAACGAGGTCTATGAAACGCCGAGAGTATGCTGGAAAGATATTATAAATATATATGTGTGTTAAAAAGCTTTTGCTGATGGAATAAACAATGGAAGGGAGTAGAAAGAAAGAAAAAGCGAAGGGAAAGGGGCGTTTTATATATCCATCTGCCCTTTGTATCTATTGCTAACCATGTCTCCGCCAGAATCCATCAGCCCGTCTTCTATCTATCTTTATTTTCAGTTTGGGGATCATCATGAATACAGCTAATGACTTATTTGCAAATCTTCTGCATGTTCGAGGGTTTAAAAATTTCCAACTGGTCCAGGGACTAAACGGCCGTTGTCTTTGGCCCGGTGAAAGGGTGGACAGGACGAGAAGCAGGCAGAAGTCCATCCTCGATCCTCGCATGCGATTAGCTCGATAGGAGAGAAAGAATGAAGAAGAAGAAGAAGGACGAGAGCAAGGCTTAGACCTGAACAAAAGTCTAAACAAACCCTCTTCTAGGCTTCTAATTCGTTCTGTTTCTTTTTTAAACCCTCCCACTCGACTGTCTCGCGCGCTCTCGTCCTTCCTTCGAGCCCCATCTTTGCGGTGCTGGTGCTGGGGTCCGCTGGGTTGGCGTAACGTGGGTTTTTTTTCCCTTGCGCGTGGGATAGCGGCCCCTTTGGCCTGTGGGAGAAGGTCGTGGAGCAGGCATCAGGGCAGCCCCTGACAGGCCATGCAGGCCTCGCAAGGGCATCTCGTTCAGGCAGAACGTCAACCTCGTACTCTCCTGGCCATTCAGCAGCCTTGACCAGCCTTGGACGGGCCCTTCGACTGACTCACTGGGTCCGAACGACGCTACTTCTACGGCGGCTGTGTCGGAAAGGAGCCGGACGCTGATGCTGATGCTGATGCTGATACCGGGCGTAAGATGGACGAGCTGAGGAAACAGAGAGAAAGAAGGCGATTAGTTGACTGATCAGCGTGTTGCAAAGATGACTTGCATGACGGACGCTGCGTCGGGAATATTTGATAAATTTAGATTTCTCATCTCACTCCCCTGCAATCGATCGCTAATCTGATGCTCTCGGTATACAAGCGTCGGACACAGCGACTTGCCTGGTCGCTAGACAACGTGTAATCGTGGCAGTTGGCGGAAGAAAAAAAAAAGGGGGAGATGGCTTGCTGGACACGGAGTACAAGACGTTACGAACATGACTATTCTGTGGTTGCACGCAGTCTCTCTTGTTTTCACGCTGTCCTCCTGTGGTTGACCGCCCGGATGGTTGTCTGATGAAGGAAGAGAGGAAGACCAATTACTGAATTCGGTTCATGTTCCGACCGTTGCCCTCTTCCAGTCGGCCTGAGCTGTTGCACGGATGAGGCAGAGCAAGCTCGCGGTCGATCGCATCAACGTTCCAGGATGTCACAGAGATCGCTTCCCACCAGATTGCATGCATGGGTTCCCCTGGACGTATATTCGCTCCTCTACTATGATGCTATATCAGATAAACTAGTTTGTCCCGGAACTCCGGCTGATGCGACTAGTCAGTCGACTATACGGAGTCCGTCTTAGGGGCAGGACCCTAAAAATAAAGATGAAAAAGAAACGAAGCGAAGGAAGATCGGGTTCAGAACAAAAGGATGGCCGTTACACTGGGACCTTCCCGCCGGGAGATCCCTCGTTCCTTTTTCTTTTCGTCTCTTCATCTCGAGAGGGAACCGTACCTTTGTTCCTGCAAGGACGGGAGGGGAGGAAAACTCCTGCTCTAGATTTGCCCTTTTTTAGGGGATCTGCCTTACCTGCATCGCCTGAAGAGAAAGATGCAGAGAATGAAGCGACATGATAGGAACCCAGACAAAAAGACGATAGCTAATATCAGCCGCGGCCTAGCGCGGTGGGAAAATTTCCATTTGTTCGCCCAATTTTCCCTGAAGAAGAACGTTTGCAGTTACATTGCAGACTCGCAGACATATACAGCATACACGATGATAAACGACTGTCGATATGAGCAAGGACGCAGTTTATTTTTTTAAATTCTCGACTCGGCAAATAGTCCGTACAGCTCCTAAATTTAGCCTTCCTTGTCCTCTTCATTGTGGCCCTTTCACTGCTTGTGCAGACACAGCATTGCAATTGCAGCGGACCAAGTACGGAGAGAACAAGGAGACGACGGGTTCATTCCTGTAATATCTGTGTTCGTCCGTTGATGCATGCATAGCGAGGCCCCGGCGGGTCGAAAATTGCATCTATACATATACAGCGCACCGCATCAAGGGGGGAGGGGGCTGACATGTCTGCACCCTCCGTCGACTCATACTCCGTACGGCGTATACGTTAAACTGTCATTATCTGTTAATAATATATCTTGAAACATGCAATCCGGAGTGCACACCCTCCGATCAAACAGTCAGTCGGCGGCTGATAAATCGGATTTCACTTCCCGTCTTCCCCCCCCCCTTGCGCTGGCCCTTCGACCATCCCTGCCATCCTGGCCATGCCACGAGGAATACCGTGGATCAGAGAGTTTGGGGGCTGGCCACGAGTTCTCAGCATTAGAAAGACTTTGAAAAAATTAGAAATTTCTAGCCTTGTGCTGGCCCGGCCGTGTGGCTGGTTGCTGGAAATGAAGAGCCCCCTCGAGGCCTTTCTGGGGCCTATATCTGCCGTCTGCTACTCCGTATCGCTCTGCACAAGCGTTAAAAACATAGATAGCTCAACTACGAGCGATAATTTAGGGCTGAAGCGGCGATGGGGCCATAGGGCTTAGGCAGCGAGTTTATCCACCAGGCAGCCCGCCTTGCGCCATGATGTAACCTTGCTCAGCTGCTCCAGTTGTTTCGCGAGGCATAAACCTGTCGTGCAGGCCCGGCTCATATACGGCGGCGACGGTGACTCAGGTGTCCATCTCCATGTACCTGACCATCTCCGAGCTCCGACTACTCCGTACATGCAGTGATTAAGGCCGGATCGCCGCTAGAAAACCGAGCCGGGTACGACTCTCAGCCCTACGCCATATGACAATGACAATGGATGATGGATGATGGATGAGGGCGGAGAGCGGCCTAGAATGACTTTTGGGTCGCGCAACGTCATTTTACAGCAAAACTCAGCTCTCAAGAAGGAGGAGGAGAAGGAGAAGAGATCCAGCTCTACTCCGTAGTACATCAAAAACGTAGCCATGTTATTGCCAATACGAAAGAAAGGCTGGACTATCTAACTACTCATATGAAGGCTAGCTTAATTATGAGGTATTGAAAATATCCGTCAGGAAGCCTTCTTGAGGGACACCCCTGGCCTGTCCAGTAGACCAGTCATTCTTATCAAGGTACATTGCTTCAAAATTGTCGGTTAGCAGGAGATGTTCACAGTTCACTTGATGTTGGGGCGCGGAGGTATGTATCTCACCAAGAACGAAGTATGCGAAGCTGTCTAGTTTTGTGTGTATAAAAAGTGAGTAAATGTAACGAAGCCCATGGCCCAGACG
>JANTQJ010000479.1:0-15062 GCA_032989685.1 Arthroderma sp. PD_2
GGAGTTCTGACGTCCGTCGAAGGATAGAAGATACAGAAAGTGGAATTTTAAAGTGTCTCGCTACAAGAGGAGAGAGAAGAGGAAGAAGTTGTTGGACGGAGAGGGCGATCTTCAAGGGCCTCCGAGAATCCCCCCCAAGAGGGTGAAACGGGGCTGCTGGCTGGGCGTTTTGAGGCGTCTCTGTCAGCGGTCAGGCGTCTGGTCAAGTACGGAGTACAGAGTACAGAGTAGAAGATACGGAGTAGAAGTAGAAGAGAGAGGGAGAGGGAGAAAAGGAGAACGGGAGAATAGGAGAGAGAAGAAGATGAAGATAGAGAAGGAAGATGGAGATGAAGAGGTTGACTGGGAAGAAAGTGAAGATGCGGCCCGACGAGCTAGTTAGTCGAGGGAGATCATAAAGTAGAGACGACTAGAAAAGAAGAATAATAAATCACCGTCTCTCTCTCTCTCTCTATTCTCCTATTCTATTCTCCTATTCTATCCTGTCTATCCTGTCTCATCAATGTCTTCTATCTCTGTCTCCATGATCGCTGCAGGGGCGTCGTGGACCCGACAAGGCTCCCTGCAACTTGCTAGCCTGCAACATCTCTCTCTTTTCTCTCTCTTTTCTTCTCTATCACTCTACTCTCTCTACTCTCTCTACTCTCTCTACTCTCTCTACTCTCTCTACTCTCTACTCTCTACTCTCTACTCTCCACTCTCTACTCTCTACTCTACTCTACCTACTACTATTCTATTATCTATTTATTTCTAAAACTTCCCCTTTTTTTCTCTTCTCTTTACTTACTTCCTATTTGGGATGATCACGTGACTGAGATAGGTTTCTTCCCGTTTAGGAAATACTCCTACTTCTTCATTTCTACTATTTATTTACTCTACTTACTCACTCTATAGCTACTCTTCTATACAACCATCTACTACTTTTACTCTATGCTGCCTACGACTAGATGAGATGGCTGGAACGCCGGCGAGCTCCAGCGTCTTCCTGGCCTTCGCGCTGGTCGCCATCTGCGGCCTCGTCCTCGCCCTGCTACGCCGCTACCTGCCCCTGCGCTCGACTCCCGCCTTTGTCGTCCTGCCCGTCTTCCTCGCCCTCGCCCTGCCGGCCAGCATCGTCCTGCTCGTGCCCATAGACCTCGCCTCTAGCCCGCCCGACGGTCACCGGCCAGCTGGGATATGGCTCTCCCCTCGCTTCGTCCTCGTCTTCTGGCGCATCGCATACTGGCTCACCTTTGTCCTCACATGGTATCTTTCTCTTCTCCCTGTCTATCTCTACCATCATTGCCTATGTATAGCATGGACTAACGTCTACAGGGCGATATTGCCGTTTCTGGGCGAGTACCTTGACTCGGGCCATAGATCACCGCGCGAACGCATGCTGTATTCCCTCCGCTCGAATGCCCGCTACCAGCTCATCCTGCTTTCGTCCGCCTTGCTGGGCTTCCTCTACCTCGCCTTTACCCATGAGCTGCACTACTCCTCTCTGCGGGGGCTCGTCATGGCCCTCGCCTACGCCTGGGGTCTGGTGCTGGCCATCTACCTTCTCGGTCACGGACTGGTTGCGCTACCCCGTAAGATGTGGCGTGGTGCATGGACGGGCGAGAGGTTGCGGAGGTTGCAGCGGCGGGCGGTGCGGGTACACGATGCCCTGGTTGAAGCTGGCGGGAGGCTCGAGGAGATCAGGGGTCTGGTGGCGCTGCTGAGACGGAAGAGAGGACTGAGTCTGGAGATGCAGGAGTGGGTTGATGAGCTGGTGGATGCTGCTGCTGGCCAGGATAGGGTGTCTGTCTCTGCTATTGCCGTACAGAGTCTGCAGAGTGAAGGGAGGGCGACGGTGCCGCATGTCATCACTGATCGGTACATGGCTGGCCTGACCAGGGACCTGTACCGGGCTCGACACAAGCATGTCAGATATGCGGATGCCTGGTCTCGCCTGGTGCGTGAAGCACACGACTGCCAGGCCATACTCGACTCGGCCACCTCGAAACGCTTGGTCTTTGACTCGACCTCTTCATCCTCGACTTCTTCGCGCGCCTTCTTGACACCCTACCTGCGCTATATACTATACACAAAGGTTCTACCGGCCACACGCATCTTTCTCGCCTCCCTCTTCGCCTGTCTGTCCGTCTCCATTCTCTGGTCCGAGCTGGTCCGCACCTTCTTCCCTTTCCTCTCCATCGTAGCCCTCACCACACCCTCGTCTACATCCATCGGCTTCCCTTCCCAGCTCGTCACCTCCTTTTGGCTACTCTACCTCTGCACTGCCACGGGGACAGGCATCTCCGACGCCCGTGTATGGGGTAACCGAGCCCTCGTCACTCGCAACACATACCACGAGTCCGCATGCTGGTACGCAGGCCAGATCGCCCGTCTCACGGTCCCGTTAGCATACAACTTCCTCACCCTCTTGCCTCGAGACTTACAGCGACGAACTACCTTCTTCGACTTTCTGGGTAAAGGCATCAACCTCACGCTGATAGGGGAAGGGTTCGACTTGTTTTTCCCACTCGTCATTCTGCTGCCTGTTGCGGCGACGGCGTTTAACCTGTACGGCAAGGTGAAGGGGCTGGTTGGACTGGGGGATATGGAGATCGATGATGAAGCAGACGATAACCCAACGGGCTATGGAACTGGAGGGTGGAGGGAAGGGCGTACCCTTATTGAGGCCGAGTTGAATGGGCCAGGCTACCTGGGACTATCAAACACCAGGACTGCCAGGACGAGGACTACGGCCGGTGCTTCTCGGGCTGCTCAGCGTGCTGCGCCAGACACACTGCCACGATATAGAGACACACCGATAGAGTCGAGACCTAGCACTGCACATCGGAACCTACCGGCCGACAGAACGGCAGAAGAAGAAGAAGACGAAGGGTTTTTCGAGTCGTTTGCTCACAGGGTACGGAATACCTTTGACACGGCCAGTACGCCCAAATGGCTACAGGAGGTCGACGCAGGCTTCAAGCGACCCCGATGGATGGGTGGGACAGGCGACGACCCAGGCGGCTCCCCTGCCGCTCCAGCTTCTCCCTCGACTGATTCTTCCGGTTTCGCGAGATGGTTTGGTGGCGGCTCAGGTGGAGTGCGGCTCTAACAGACTTCAACCCGTTGTCTCTCTTCTTCTCTCTCTTCTTCTTCTTCTCTCCATCTACGGAGGACAGGGATGTTTGATCCCTTTGTACAGGGCGTAATACGCATTGCAGGTGTTTAGGGGCCATGTTTGTCACCGCTCATTTCTTGCTACTAGAATTCATCATGGGCGCTTTTGTTTGTCCTTTTTTAGCTACTCTAGCGAAAGTCCGGGATGCAACTTTTTTTTTATACATTAATCTTGTCTGGGCATGCATGAAATACGTGTCTCGTCTCTACTGATCGCAATTGATTAATTATTCTAATTGACTTAATTCCCTTTTCCTCTGGACCGCGCTGTTTTCATTGGTAGGAGAATCCCTTCATCCACCCCCTTCTCATTCTTCATCCTATCTCATCACTTGCATGGGCGCATAAGACATAAAACTAGCGTCCTGACCCATGGCATAAGTAGTAAAAACATCCATGTTTCCCTTCTTCCTCTTTCCTTTTTTCCCTCTGAGCCTCTGCTTTATTCAAGAGTAGGAGGGGGAGGGCTCGTCGTCTTCTTCTTCGTCTTCTTCTCTTCTTCTCGTCCTATCTTCCACCATCATGGCCACCCGCAATCGCGAACATCGCCGGCGCAGTATCTGGAACCGCAACATCTCCGGCCTTCGTTTCCCCGACAAGGAACCCTCTTACGATCCGTACAGTCGCCAGAGCAGCCACTACAGCACTCCCCGCACCTACACCATCAGCCAGGCCGAAGCTCGCTCGCGCGCCCAAGCACTCGCTTCCCCTTCCCGCGACGACGGCGAGCTGCCAGACATCGTCATCTTTAAAAACCTCAACGAGACATGGAGCTTCGAGTATCCTGCTTTCTGCATCGATGATGGCAGGTTACATATCAGTGACATCAGACGGCTGGCGGGGGAGACGCTGCATATCGCCAACACCAGCAGGATAAAGCTGATGTATAAGGGTCGACTGCTGGATGAAGATGATGCGAGCGCAAAGGCGGAAGGGTTGAAGCAGTTCTCAGAGGTGGTAGGAGTCGTTGTATCGGGGTACGCGGGGAATGTGTTTGGTGATGCTGGCGGTGTAAATAGGATGGATGGGTACTCTACGAGCAGTAATGGACAGGCATGGAGGGAACCACAGTTGATTCCAGTGTCTGATAGCGAGGAAGAGGAAGAGAAGGAAGAAGAGGAGGAGATATACAGGCCATCGGTTCGACGAGGTCGCTCTCCTCCTAAGACTTCTCATCCGGAGCGAAGGAAGTCTGTCCGGCGTGAACGAAAACCGAGAGATCCTTCTCCTTGCTCTCCGGACAGGTCACCGCCTCTATCGAGAGAAGCAACATCTCCAAGGGAGCCCATATCTCCAAGGGAACGGCCATATCCAACGGAGCCAATATATCCAGTTGGAGCAACATCCCCAAGGCAAACATATCCTGGAGGAGTAACCTATCCGGGAGTAACGCCTCCACGAACATATCCAAAGGAACCAGCATATCCAACGGGAGCAACATCTCCAAGGACACAATATCCATCGCCGCCTACCTATCCACCTCCATCTACCTATCCATCGCCATCTTATGCACCACAGCCTTATACGCCACCAACTTACCCATCACCGTCCCATTCATCATTCGATCCTCTACCGAACATATCTCGCCAGCCACGACCATACGCAACCTCTCACCCATCTCCATCCGTCAGCAGCACCGTCAGTGCATCTACATCTACCTCTGAATCCACATCGGCGTCTGCATCTACTTCTACATCTACTTCGGCGTCCACACCTACATCTAGAACTAGATCCAACACGACCTACACTGTCCCCAACCGCCCACCTACTCCATGTCCGCCTTTCCTTGCCACACACTCACCCTCCCAAATGCTCTCTATCTTCGAAACCCACGTAAACGACAAACTAATCCCGTTATGTGCACAATACATGCTTGACCCGCCTCCTGATCCCCGGCTACGGATCAAGGAACAGAAGAGGCTGAGCGAGGCGATGGAACGGATATTGGCGAGAGCTGATGAGATTACCGTTGGCAGTGTCGGGCCATTGAGGGCTCGGAGGAAGAGGGTGGTTCAGCTGGTTCAACGGTACCAGGGGAAGGTTGATGCCATGGTAGGGAATGATGAAGGAAGATAGAAGGGAGGCTGGAGTTGGGGTTGATTAGAATGCATTGATAGATAGATGGTACGGCATGAGCATGAGCATGAACGAGTATGAACATGGTACGAAGTTATGATTGAAACATTGACACGACGTGATGACTTTCTTCTCCCTCTTTTCGTCTTCCTTCTTTCTACTACCTTCTACATTTTATTGCCTACATCTCCTTCAACGGGTCCTCAACCCATGGCGTCTCAACATGATCTCATTTAAACATGAGTAAATCCTCAAATCATATTCAACTTGTCATCTTTAAACAGTTGCATTGTCGATTAAGAAACCCAGGTAAAGAGAAGAGACACCTATTTATTTCTGGCCACGAGAAGAGTCCTGGCTTTGCTGGCTCTGCTGGCTCTGCTGGCCACCTCCGCCAGCTTGGCTTGTATTCGCATTTCGATCTCCAGCGGACTGAGCTCGCGATGAGAATCCGCCTGAAGACATGTCTTTACCTGCAGATGCCTTTACGACGGTTAATATGCGTATCATCAAGATAATCGACTCTCTTACCTGGGAAGATTGGATGCGCGAGGCATCAGCCTGCGTCATTGGAATAACGGGCATTCTGGCCGGTATACAGAGACTTGTTACTCTTGAATCCAGCAAGAATAAATCTATCTGGTTGAAGAGTGCAGCGTCTTTCGTGTTAAAAACGGCGGTGGCAACAATGACGTTTGGTTAATTCTTCAGCTATTTATTTATTAGCTGTAGACTGTAAATAGTGGACCCAAGCATAGTAGTCAAGTTGTAATAATCGCCATTAACCCATGGTTGACAGTATAAAAGTAGCTATATACAATTAGAGGTAGTGGTTCTATGTCCAATACCCAACTCACCCCTTGGCCGGCCTTTCTACCTACTCTAAGATTTCGATATATCTTCTGACGCCTGGATAATATATAGGAGACTTCCATAGTAACTAGAAAACCGTCATGGAGCTCCAAGTAAATAGTTCGTCCACGGTTCATGGTATGCTGGATCCATGGTCCAACGTAAGCCTCAGTCGCAGTTGCATCTATATACTACAATAGAGGGTTCCCACTACTATTTTCTATGGGCTCCCCTATATATCGGACTGCCATAACCATGCCCCAAAGGGGTTTATTAGGAGAAAGGTCGCGCAACAGAACTGCCCTGGCCTGACTTGGTTTATCATGGCCTTCCATTAGCAAGCTACCTTAGACACCCTTTATACGTGGATTGCATCTCTCTGCCGGTTCTTGACTTAGGTGCTTATCGGAGCATAGCCTGCCAGCCCAAGATGGAAAGGGATTTGGAAATGTTTCTATTCCTTGCACCCTGGCGTCGCGAGGGGCTTCTTGACACAAAAATGTTAGAAGATGTATTCACCGACGAAGACGACCACAGGATCGTTATGCTCCTTGCCAAACCGTCCGTCGTCAGCCATCCGGATTATATCATGGCCAAAGACCAAAACAATGGAGAATGGAAGAAAGTCTCTTCTAAAAATATACAGCGCTTAGACTGCGGTATCCTGAAACTGCCCGACAACTTGCTTCTTATGATCATCGGGTATATGATCATCGACGATCTGTCCATCGGCAATATCCTCCGCCTAGGCCTCACCTGCCACCGTCTCTGGTTACTGGCATGGCCAACGATCATACGGGCCGCCGTAAGTTCCCTGGGCACCTGGGTAGACACTCCTATCATTTGCGTGAGCAAGGAAATGAAACCTGGCAGCGGTGCTCATTTTCCGATAGGGCTTCTCTCTAACGACGAGTTGAAAGAACTAGATCGAGGGTACATCCAGGAGGAAGTAGAAGTCTGGGAGATGTCGATTAATGAACTCGGCGTGCCAGTGAACCTATTTGATTTGGCCGCTAAGCGATTCGAGTGGACCAGGGATTTTGATGAAAGAGGGTTGCCCCCCTACCTACCAGGCCTAGCCAGCCTTTATCTTAAAACCCAGGGTTACTGCCCCGTTGATCTAGCCACGATTGCCAGCACGGATCCTAAGGATTTATACCGCAACTCTGCCGACGAGGTATGGATCCTCAGGAATCTAACGGCGCGTCAATTCATTCGTTCAACGTCTATCGCATTGAGCGCCGACTATATCAACGGGCCGTTCATTCGGGGTATAGGCTTTGGAGGCGCCATCTTCTATCTGACAGCATGGTCTAACAGCCCTGGGTGGCCCATGGAGGGCGAATGGGCAGGGGATTCTCTGGATATCGTGCCTTTGAGTCGCTTGAAAGAAGACGACGCCCACTACACGGATATAGGAGATCGTGTTGCGCCGATCTTCTTTAAGATATGGACGGAGTCCTTCCTCAGGAATTATGTAGAGCGGATGCAGATTGATTCGTGAGCTGGTGTACTGTATTTGCTAAGCCTGGTGAGAATTACCAGCTCCCCTTTACCAATGACATGGCTTCAAAAAACATTTGTCTATTTCAAAGATAGAGGCATGCACTTCATACAGCCAGTAGTAAGAAAGGCCATCCGAGGAATCAGCATCTTGAAGCTGGAAGAAAGAAGAAGAAAAAGTCGAAGTCCAAAATAACCAAATCGGGCCGGATGAAGATTTCGCCGCCAAACGCGCAAAGAGAGAATCGAACTTGTTCAGCTTCATCGCGATTAAAGATAGAGAATCCTTAGAGGCATCTATACGACTGGCGGACAGGCTGAGGGCTGATGCTGATGACCTTTTCTCATCCTCACCCGGCTGTTTCGTCTAGCAGAACCCCCAGATGACTCTGCCTCCTTCTCCAGCAGTCGCCCTCCCTGGAAGCTGAACGGCGCGCGTCCTCAACCTCGCCTCCCCGCCGAAGACGAACGCTGAAAGCTGCAAGATGCCTGACGAGCAGGGCGCGCTGGGCGAGCTCTTCATAGAAGGGCCGTCTGATCCCGATGCGCAAGCTACAGTCACGGATTTCATCGATTACACCGAATACCTGCCCTCAGACCTCGTTCGATCGCTCACCTTGATTCGCGGCCTCGATGAAAGATATATACATGCGACAGCTTCGGTGCATGAGCTCACAAAGGCCTATGGAGAGCTTCCGAATACCGCCCCAGAGGCTCGTCAACAGCCTCATGTACTACGGAAGCAGATATCAGAACAATTGCGACGTGCCGTCAACGCCCGTGAATCGGCATATGCAGAGTCCTGCCGTCTCTATGACCTCGTGGACCACTATGTCGATCGCCTTGGGAGCATAAAGTCCAAACTACGCACGATCCTGGCGAATCTTGGCCCGGAAAAGAGTGAAGAGCCTGCTGAAGCCAAACGACCAACCACGGCGGACGGGACAGCTCCAACGCCTCGGATCACCCTTCGCGTCGATGGCCAGAAACCCCAGGGAGCTGTACGTCGCCAGGAAACGGCGGTGCAGAAGAAAGGAAGAAACCAGAGACCGGCTGTCACCCCCAAGGCTGGCGCAGCGCTGCTCGAGACACCGGGAGAACTGCAAGGTCCACTCCTTCAGCTTTCCCCAGGGAAAAGCTTAGAGAAGACGAAGAAAGAAAAACAACCAAAGAATCGACGGCCACCGCAACCTGCAAATAAACCATCAGCCGAAGCTGCTAAACCCGCGCCGGTCTTAGAACCTCCTCCCCCGGATGCCGTAATTGGTGGTGAATACCGCCCATGGCTGCGGCTGACAGAGTGGGAAATGGCACGACTGCGGAAGAAGATGAAGAAGAACAACGTCTGGCAACCCAGCGACGTCATGATCCAGCGCGAACTTACTTTAGGTGCTAGAGGCTGGGATGGCTATTTAGCCGCAAAAGAGAAGGCGGAGGCAGAAGGCACCGAGTTTGTGGACTGCGATGATATCATGAACACTTATACCCCCGGACAGCTTGCTTACAAGGGAGCAGGCGTGCCGCCACAAAACAGGACGGATGATAATAAAACCCTTCTCAATCGAGGTATGAAACTAAACGAAGCAAAAAAGCAAAAGCGCGAGAGTTTGGCTCGAGAAGCTGCTGCATTGGCCGCTGCGGAAGCAGAAATGGCAGCGAAGCGTCTTGGAAATATTGGATCTACCTTCAAGACTCTGTTCTCGAATCCCGCGCAGCCATTGCAAGCACCACTGCAAGCACCATCAGCACCCTCAGTTCCACCTGTTGTTCCTGATAGCGTTCCTCCTGGGCCTTTAGGTAATAATACTTCTCAGGCTAATGATGTAACAGCAACGCCTAGACTGAAGATAAAACCGAGCACGTCCAAGAAAAGGAAACTCGATGAGCTGGCTGATGCCGTAGCTCCTGTGCAAGAGAACAGCGGCCCACGACCACCATCAGCCGCCGGTAGTCCATCGACGCCGAAACCTCCTCCTCCCAAAAGGCTACAGCTGACAATGCCAGCTGCTGAGAATTCTGCAGTCGAGACAAAACCTGCTCCCAAGTCTACCACCAAACCTACCATATCTTTAAAACTCCCGGTACTTCCAACGAAGCCTGGCTCCAAACTATCCTCACCCCTGGCATCGCCTGCTGAACCGAAATCAGCAGTTGAACCCTCAACCCGTCGTCGTCTATCTCTTGTGTCCAAGGCTATCCGAAGCTCCACACCACCGGCAGCGACTAGGACATCTTCCCGTCGCCGTTCAATCACATCCACTTCGGTCGATTCCGCTACTCGTGAACGTCTTCGACGCAAGAGTACGACCCCAGCGGTAAAGGACCAATCCACTAACCAACCAACCACACCAACCGCTGCTGCAGCTGTAACGGCAGCGGGACGACGCAGCAAACGACCAGCTCCCGGCCCCGTAACGGCAGGAGAAAACGGAGGCTCGGCAGTAAGCGTGGGCAGACGCAAGGCAAAACCAACAGTCAAAAAGAAGAGAGACCATCGAGACAGCAATATATCCTCAAAGTCAGAAGATATTCGAATTGACGAGGATGGTGTGCTTGAAGAAATCGATCCTAATGAACCTCGATATTGTCTCTGTGGAGACGTGAGCTTTGGAACCATGATATGCTGTGAATACCATGATGTGAGTGGCGTCGAACGCAATGTTGCTGATTGTTTGCTAAGTGTGTCGTTTTGTTATTACATGTTTCCCCATTTCTTGTTCGACTTGCGAGTTTTTTCTTCCACCTTACCTCCCTTCCAACTTGATGGGCGTCTCTATAAACAACTACTAATGTGTTTATTTCTTATTTAGTGCGAGAGGGAATGGTTTCATCTTGACTGTGTTGGACTTCCCGAAGTCCCTAGCCGACTGGCAAAATGGTATTGTCCTGATTGCCGGAAGAAACTAGACAAGATACCACCGGACGGTATTGTTCGGACAAGTGGCCGGCGATGAGCAGATCTAATACGTAGGCGAGTTCAAGAAATAATACATTGTAGTCAGTCATTCATGTACTTCTCTTTTTTTTTTCTTTTTCAACGGCATGGGGTTTAGGAGCGCTCATATGGTTGATTTACGGGGTTTGTCTTGCTTGGAGGGACCTTTCATGAATCATGGAGATATGAGCTCGGCGTCGAATTATCAAATCTTTCTTTATTTCCTTCCGCTTCCGCCTATATAATTTCTGACGGTGAGATGGGCCTAAGTCTGCGGTCAACTATTCGGCTTTAAATATAACCAAAGTCAATGGATGGAAGTCGCTTCATTGGTCTATCTCCTGGTAAACCATTATTGGCTGCGTTGAGCTTACTATCAAAGGTAGCCTCCGACCAGTTAGGATCGAACCGTCCACAAGTTTATCTAGTAAGATACTACATCGACGAGGGCTGGATTCTTGAGATAGATCTTGATAAAAATCGTCATTCCTATTGACGAATATGGAGTATAGATGGATGGAACAGTAAACTGCCAGCAAAAAAAAACAGCAAAGCCATCCATCTAATCATCGACTTGCGTCGAGTCCAAAAGAAGCCAGCAACTGCAGCCAAGAAGGACAAAGGTACCAAAACGAGAGAAAAGGCCGTATAGATGGGGAGGTATATAGAACTCGGAACTTAGCAAGTAAAAGGAAACTGGATGTCAAAAAAGGGCTGCAGGGCAAGGTATTAAAAACGCGCATAGATAGGTCATATAATCTTAATCGCATTCTCTTCTCCATTCCTCTCTGCTGCCTGAGAGTTAAAACTCCTAACTTGGTTGTGTTTGTGGTCTTTCATATATATATATAAAATAACAAGCAAAAAAAAGACAATTAGAAAATGAAGATGGGAAAGAGATGATGAAAAAGGGGAGTAAAAAGAGTCGATATCCAAGGTGTTTCCGTTCGTTTCGTTTCCAACAGTAAGTCATTCCATTCCTCCAAAGATAGGCAAGAAAAGATAAAAAGAAAAGGCAAAGACACAAGACACAAACAAGACAGGGTAGGGCAAGAAGAAGGTGAAGGGACATGGTTTCCCATTATTACTGGGGCAGGGCATGTCACTCCTCCATTCGACCAAAGACCCCATCGTCATCGTCGTCCATGTGAACGACGGAGGACGGTGAGGCGCGGTCGAAGTCATCATCTACTGAGCCTGACTTTTGGGCGTGAGAGGGACTGCTGCTGCTATTCCTTATCTTGTCATGTTCGGCGATGTCGGGCTTGATGTCGGCCATCTTGACGTCTCGCTCGTCTGAGACGCGATATGATATAGGCGCGTGTGCACTCATAGATAGAGTGTTGAAGGCCGTTGGCGTCGACGCTG
Organism: Arthroderma sp. PD_2; assembly: GCA_032989685.1. Taxonomy (NCBI): domain Eukaryota; kingdom Fungi; phylum Ascomycota; class Eurotiomycetes; order Onygenales; family Arthrodermataceae; genus Arthroderma; species Arthroderma sp. PD_2. The sequence continues at coordinate 11,891 of JANTQJ010000479.1, forward strand.
CGAGGTTGGCGGCGGTTATAGTTGTTCCGGAGATACTACTTCCACTACCGTTTGATAGGTTATTGTTGCTAATACTGCCAGTGGTACCGTGGTTGCTGCCAAAGAGGCCGTTTGCATGGTTGTTGGCTAGTGTCATCGTGCTTCCAACGCTCTGGCCTAAAAACCGGGCTGGCAGAGGTGGTACTGGCGGAACATCTTCGGCCATTGCCATGGGCCCTGATCGGGGGGTACCAAAATTACACAGCTCAATTGCGGCTGCAAGGCCGGCTGCGTCGTCGTCTAGGACACCGTTGGTGTCTGCGGTGGACGGTCGGGTGTCTGTGCTTGATTGACGGAAGTGGGAGCGCGCAGGTGAGTAAGAGGGAACGCTGCTTGCGCTGGCAAAGGAGCTGGAAGGTATAGATTGGAGGGAGCGTGAGAAGGAGTGATTATTATTGTGGTTGCTGTTGTGGTGGTTGTGCGGGTAGCGGTATGGGTCGTTGGACTTGGAGAATGCGCCGTCATCGCTCGTGGGTGGTGGAGTGGTTTCGGTTGAGCTGAGGCCGTCGCGGAGCTCAGATATGCCAGAGACGGTGGGAGAGGTAGAAGAACGATCGGACTCGCCGCTCCCACTGCCTGCTGTGCGGATGGCCGAGTCGTCCGAGGACGGTTCGTTGAGCGTGACGAGGACGCTGGCGGCTTCGAGAAGCTGGACCTGCTGGTGTTTGGAGATGAGGAGCTTCGAGGTTACTGCCCACGCCGGATCGTGTTCCCACCTACCCTCAGATGTGTCAATAGCAGAGAACAGTGGAAGGGAGTCAATCATCCCCAGGCAAAAAGAAAAGAACAAAGAGACAAAGACAGCATAGCCAGGACATGAAAGAGGTGAAAAGGTGAAAGGGAGGTGTTGAGGGAGACGGGGTATACGCACATATGCTTCGTCAAGCAGCTACTATGCTTATACCCCTTCCCACAGCGATCACACTTCAACTCGACCAGGGACCTCTTGCCCTCTCCCTTCATCAGATGCGAGCCCTCACTCGCCCTTCGACTCCGGTGTTTAATACTGATTGGCTTCCCCGTGTCTGTCGACAGCTCCTCCGCGATGGCACTGGAATTTAATGTCCCGGGCGTCTGCTTCCGATCCAGACCCGCCATGTTGTTCCTGGCGTAGGAGCCAAAGCCAGTCGAAGAGCCGACAGAGGTTGACTCCAGCCCTGCTGCTCGCCGCAAACTGAGGCCTCGACGGTGGTGGGAGGTGTGTATGGGCGATCCGGTGCTGGCGCCAGACTCGCTGATGATGGCGGCAGTAGCAGCAGCGGTGGCGCTATTGGCGGCGGAGGAGGTCATGCTTTTCCGGCGAGTAACGCGGTGGTTGTAGTTTAGGGCTCCCAGCGAGACGGAATGAGAGTGCGTGCGGCCATTGCTAGACTGGCGAGGATTAGGGATGGCTTGAGGGAGCGGCCGGGACGTAGATGAGTCCTGTAGAGCGAGAAGGGAGAGTTAGCAGTCGTTAGTTTTTTTATAGAAGGCCAGCTATTTTTGCCACGGAGAAAGGGACGAGAAGCCCCAGCGACGCCGGAACCGATCAATTCAACCTGTCTCCGGCGTCGTAGCGGCCTCTTCCACGCCTGTACGCACCTTGAACGAGGCCATCTTGGGTTGAGAGCGAGATGCGAGCGATGGGAGTTGTCAATGGAGGGAGATGGAGAGAGTGTACAGAAAAAAAAAAAGGTCAGGGTGAAAAAAGTAGCCGGCGCCCAGGGGCAAAGTTAGAACTCTCTCGCGGGATCAGAGCAGAGAGAAGTCAGACTAGACAGAGCATCTTCAGGTAGAGAATAGTAGATAGCGGGTTAGAAGACAGAATCAAGTGGCAGCGAAAGGTCGAAGTTGAGGAGATCGAGAAGGAAGATAGAAAGTGGAGAGAGAAGAAGAAAAAAAGGCGACGGGCGAAGAAGAAGCTGTGGATCTTTTTTTGGGTTATTTTTGGAGGAGAACCGGGGTAAGTTAACAAACAGAACAAGACAGCAAGACACAGAGATAGAGCTGAGAAGAGATAGGATAGAGGAATAGAGAATAGGAATAGATAGAGGAGGAGGTAAGTAATTCTCGCCATGCAAGGGAAACGAACTCTTTTTCTTGCTTTTTTTCTCCCGTCATGAGATGGAGACCAGCCATTTTCTAGTTTTACAACAATCTAACAATTAAATAGATTCCTTAACAGAGCAGATATAGCCCTGGCTCCTCTTTGACTCTGTCTTTTGGCTTCTCTTTCTACTTTTCTCTCCCTGCTACAACTGCTACGATGTTCCATACTCGCTTCAGGACTGAGACCGTCGAAGGCGAAGTAGAAGACCGTCTCGCCAGCTTCCTGCCCATCCTCTACCCCGAATCAGCGCCGTCCTGCGTCGGTCAACCTGGTCAGCGTCTCGTCTACTCGTCCTCGCTGTTCGGAGACCTCGCCTTGACCATACCAGACTACTCTCACGACCAGGAGAGGGCAGAAAAGGACGAGAAGGAAGCAAAAGAAGAGAAAGAAGAGAGGTCGGAGGCAGAGGTCGAAAAGGCCCGGAGGCTGTTTGCTCACTATCTCTGGGGTTCTGCTCTGCTGGTGACGGACGGGATCGAGAGAGCTGCTCGGGAGCAGGGAGAGAACACTGTATCCTCATCGACGACAGCATCGCCATCGACAGGGAATACGGATGATCTGCAGTGGAGCGTAAAGGGCCATCGCATCCTTGAAGTTGGCGCAGGTGAGTTCGTATCCAAAAAAGTCCTTATTTTTCAACTATTTCTTTCTTTCTTTTTTGCTACGGAGTATTTTCTCTGCTATATATATCGTTCTGCGTTTGTCTATACTCAAACAAACCATAACCCGAAAAACTACCGGCATCGAGATATCTAGGCGTCGCCCTTCCCTCAATCACCAGCCTCCTCGCCGGTGCTGAATCGGTCACCGTCACTGACCATCCGTCGGCGCCCGGCCTGTACGGGCCCATACAGTCAAACGTCAAGAAGAATATACCGCCACATCTCGTCGACAGGGTATCCATCCAGCCGTATCAATGGGGGGTGTTTGACGAGGCCGTCAGGTCCGACGATGATCAGCTGGAGTCGAGATATGTGTCGAAAATGGCTCACTTTGCAGCCACCAACAAGGGACGGTTCAGTCGCATCATCTGCGCGGATTGCC
>JANTQJ010000048.1:0-35603 GCA_032989685.1 Arthroderma sp. PD_2
CCCGCCGGGAATGACACGGCGTTTGGTTTCTTCAAATGCCGCCCCCGCAAGAGTGGTAACCGTTGTGTTCACCGTATCAAAGACATATTCCATCATCTCGTGTGTAGAGTTAAGAGCCGGAGTACTTGCGTTGGTAGATTCGGCTGCTGACAGGTGAGCAAACCGCGGGGCGAACCAGTCTCCTTTGAGGTCAAAGAAGCAGCGGTCTGACCAGTGACATGACGAAATGAATAGAATTAGGAGCAGGGCAGAGCAGTATATACACGGTAGGTGAAGGATATAGGTGAGGGTAACGAAGGAGAGAATGAATAGCGGGCTAGCGTTTGTCGGGATGAAAAGAAGGGGGAGCCCATTTTCGTGAAAAGGTTAGCCAACATTGATATAAAGGAAACCTGACACAACGGTTCCCAAGAGCTATATTGCATACCTTCTGAGACAGAACATATCTGAAAATCGGGCTCCTAAGCCAGCCGAAGGAGGGGTGTTTAAAACGGGTTGAACGCTATAGAAGTTGACACATCTGACGTGTAGCACGTCCTCTTTTCTCTTTCTGGACCCTAAGTGATAAGTCGGTCTTCTCACTTCCAGCACACAATCCCCGACAGCGACAGCGATCGTTATAGTCCTTGCTCGGCTTCACATCGTCCGCATCCTTCACGGCGTCCTTGAGGTGGAAGTTGAAGTTCGAGAAGGCAAGTTCCGGGGCAGAAGCAAACAGGGCCAACAGTGCAAACAAGGCAAACACAGCCTTTTCCACGCCAACCTCCCGAACCACCAAAATATTGTTGTTTCTTCACTTCTTCTTCATCACATCTTCACTTCTCTCGAACTTCCTCCCCCCGTTTAATTCACCTTTCTTATCATCCGTTTCTCTTTACTTGACTCGAATTGCGCTTGCACGTTCACTTAGCATCTTGATATCGCGTTATTTTTGTGTTTTTTCCCCTTTACCGCCTCGTTTTGGTAGCTTGAGCTGTGGTCACTTTTCGCCATGGCTGGCTCCGGTTCTCCTGCTGATCTACAAGCTCTGTTCGCGAGAATAAAACCTCGCCCAGGTCCGGGCGGGCACCCATCTGAGAACCAGAACCCTTTCCTTCCTCCGCAGGCTCATCACCAACAACAGCGGGGCGGGGCTTCCCCTGGTGTCATGTCGCCTACACAGGTCAACTATGCCTCACCATATGCTTCGTCACCACTCTTCAGCCCTCCACTTCCGTCCAACCCTCCTCACCATGGCTCGGACGTGATGAGCCCCAACTACTCCACCCCGCAGAGCGAACAGAACCAACAACCCATTACTTCTGATCGCACCAACTTGCTGAACTTACTTAAGTTTAGCCAGCCTGCAGGTGGACAAAGCTCCAACCCGCCAGCCGAGACGGGACCCCCATCCGGCACCCCAGGGCGTGTTGAAGCGAATGGAAATGGCGGTGGTCATCGCGGCGCGTCTGGTCAACGCAACATATCGGCCTCCGATATCATGGCGTCCTTCCTTGGACGGCCAGCAGCAGCCTCCGCGACCCAAGGACAGTCATCTACTGTTCCAGGCAGGCATAGCCCGGTCGAAAGGTCGAGTGCGACGCCTCCAGCTTCCGGGGACGCTACTCAAGAAATGCTGCTGAGATTATTGAACCAGCCAACAGCTCAAAAAGCAAAGGGTGTTGATTTTACTTCCCCTTCTCAATCAGAATTTCCAAGCACTCCCCTGAAGAAGGTGGACACCAACGAGCGTCCAGCTCAGGTTTCCAACCCATCTCCGGAAGAGCGGAAAAGTTCCCCGATTCGAACTTTTGGGTCTGCTGATTCGAACGAGGCTACTCAGTTTGATCCGATGCAGTCCAAGGCACCAAACAAGGGAACCATCTTCAGTCATGTCAACCCATTTGAACACCTTGCCGCGGCATCTTCGAGAAATCGATCTCCGAATAACCAGCCTCATTCAGGCCGTGCTAGCCCCTCTGTTGGGGTTCCAAAGACTGGCAAAGAAAATCAAAAGGGTAGAAGTACTCCCGAAGATTTGAAACGCCCTGCTTCTCAGATTGCCTCGGAGGAAAACGGCGATCGTGTTCAAGGGAAACAAGCCACGGCGACTGAAGCCAAAGAGCCCACCAGCCAACAGAATGGAAGAACATCTACTCCAACGGGCCTCGAAGGTACCACAGCAGCCGACGTTGGGACGAAGGCGGAGAAATCTGCACAAGGAACTGGGAAGAAGGTCAAATCTGAACATCCAAAGCCCGAAGATGATATTCCACAGGAAGTTTTAGACAACATCTCCAAGCAGATGCACAGTGCTAAGGAAATTTCCAAAGAAAAAGAGGTCACGGAACCTGTCAAAAAGGCGGCTGCCACAAGTAGTGACGAGGCCGCAGATCCTGCCAAAGAGGAAACTAAGAATGAAAATGTAGCAGAGAATTGGGAAACCGAGGCGGAGGCTGACCGCATCGTTCCTGTCTACAACTTCCCATTGAAGCCATTCGTTTCGATTACGTGGAAGGCAAATTTGAAGCCAGTTGGCATTCGTGACGATGGGGTAATGGATATCGCTCGTCTAAAGAAAGGATTTGACCAACTTGATCGTTCACTCACTTCAGCAACGTCGGAGTATATTGTGTACGCTCTTGCGAAAAATGGTGGAGCACGTATCATTCGTCAGGACGATGGCCATGACCGTCAGATCTTCCGTTCAACCAACGACAGAATTTTTAACGTCTCTGTTTCTCAATCACCATCCGGCTCTGCTATTAAAGAACAGGCATTCCTCGGCATTGGTGTGAGCGGGTCTGTTTACTGGACTGCCATCTCCCGTGGCGAAGAAGACTTCTTCGAAAAGGACACACTTGAGACTCAAAGCTTGATTTTCCCACCTTTCCCAGCATCGGACGAAAACACCTCTGGCGGCCAGTTGAAAACACGCGCCAAACAGAGCTATCGTCATCCCGAATTCTTCGCCATTGGCCGTGGCAAGTCTATACACATCGTTAGACCCCGCGTTGCTTTGGCTGAGTACGGCTTCAATACACCAGGCAAAGTGGATACTGAGAAGTACTTCAAGGAGAAGTGCGTCAAGATTGCGACTGGAAAGGCTGGAAAGGATTTCGCCTTTAGTGGCGATGATACAGTCATCGCGTCGCTCGACAAGACCGGTAGATTGAGATTCTGGGATATCCGCGATATCGACGACATGTTGGCTACCAACAAGTGCGATATCCGCATCCCGCTCCTAACCCTCGTTACTGGCTCTCCAAACGAAAAGTGCTGGCCAACCTCTGTCACTTTCATCGACAAACAGAGACCATATATGAAAGCCCAGGCCCTCAGATACATTCTAGTAGGTTTGAAACAAAACCATACTCTACAGCTCTGGGACCTTGGCCTTGGAAAGGCAGTGCAAGAATTGAACTTTCCTCATAGCAATGAGTCTGATGCGATTTGCAGTATCGCATACCATGCAAGCTCTGGTATCATCGTCGTTGGCCACCCCACCAGGAACTCGATCTATTTCATTCATCTGTCTGCCCCTAAATATTCCCTTCCATCAATGTCTCAGGCCGCTTTTATTCAGGCTGTGACTAACAAGGATCCTGATTTACCCAAGCCAGACTCCACCGCTTGCATGAGCGGTATCCGAGAGCTCTCGTTTGGTTCACGCGGTCAGTTGAGAAGTCTTGAATTTCTTCCATTGTCGAAGTTATCGGGCCCACGTGGAGTTGAGGAAGATAATGGTTTATTCGAGCTTTATGTTATGCATTCACGAGGAGTAACCTGCCTCAGCATTAAGAAACTCGATTTGGGCTGGAATATCGACAACAAGATCATTGAGTCTATAGATGCCTTGGACAAAGGATACATTGAAATCAAGGATCTCCAGCCTCCACAGCCGACCGAAGAGGGCAGCCGAGGCGAGGAGGCAAGCACACCCTCCAAGAGTCCCCGTCGTGAGGTGAAGGAGGTAAAGAAGGAGGCCGCGTCGGTTTCTACTACCTCGATCCTCGAATCCCCAAAGAAGAAGGCAACAGCGGAGTCAGTGTCCACGTCTGCCCAACCTCAACAAGAACAAGCCTCAAGCGAAAAGTCCGACAAGAAAAAGAAGAAAAAAGAGGCTGCAGCCAAATCCAAAGAAGCGGCGAAAGCGCCTGAGGAGTCGCCTGAAGCTCCAATCGCTTCGCCAGTCAAGCCGATTATCACACGAAATAAAACCCCGGCTGAGCAGCCACGCCCCCGACAGGTGGAGACTGAAGCATCAATCGAGTCGAGCTTCACTATGGATTCTTTGTCAAAGGAGGTTCAGAAGATCGAACAAAATTTGACGTCGATGTTCTCGTCATCTCTCAGTGGTGGACTCGATACAGTATATCGTCGTTTCGAGGATGATCGCCGCACTCAAGATAAGATTGCAACTATGAGACAAGACGAGGTTCTACGTTTGGTTTCCAAGACATTAACAGAAAATGTCGAGAAAACTCTTGTCCGCATTGTCTCCGAAAACATCAAGGAATCCGTTGTTCCTGCCCTCAAGGATAATACAGCGTCAGTCCTGGATAAGCACGTCAGTGGTGCCGTCAAGACTGCTCTGCCCGAAGCAATTTCTCAAACAATGCAAGCTCCTGCTACCGTCCGCGCCTTGTCTGAGCTTATGCTACCTACAATTACCGGACATATTGAGAAGGGAATCGCAACTACTGTTAGCAAGACGATAATCCCAGCATTTAAGGAGGAACAAGCTCGTGCAGCTGAGAAACTCACAAAGGACGTCGAAAAGAAATTCGCTGGAAAGCTGAAGCAACTTGAGGACCAACAAATCAAGGACAGTGTTAAGATTGATGAACTGACTGCCTTGGTCCGAAACATGGCCGAGTCTGTATCCACGATCGCGCAGGCCCAGAATGGATTTGGTAATGAGATCCTTAAGCTTCACCAACAGTTCTCTGCCAAGGGAGAACCGGAGCCATCGCGAGAACGCAGCTTTTCCGGTTCAAACGAAGCCAACAATACCCCAACATCTGTCGAAGAGACTGAGCTTGCTCAAATCACTCAGCTCATGACTGATGGAAAGTATGAGGAAGCATCTATTAGGGTAGGTCTTCCACACGCACCCCTCTTTACACCATTGAACGATTGGCTTCTGGTACTGACAACATCATTTTTTTCTATAGTGGCTTCAATCATCCCAGCAGGCTGAACTCTTCACTAACCTGTTTGTTAACTATAACCCTTCGTATCTAGCTACTTTATCGCCTCTTGTTGCGCTCTCAGTCAGTGCGGCAGTGACATCTTCTATGCAATCGAACGTCGCGCAACGCTTGACCTGGCTGCAGCAAGCTCTTCGTACCGTCAACGTCGGAGTAAGTTATTCCCCATAACTTGACATAAGATTATATTTCTACTTTTACTAACATAATAACCAGGATCCTGCGATAAGCGAAGTCGCACCCCGAATTATGGATATCCTTATCCAGCGCCTCGAAGGACTGTTTCTGTCTATCGCAGAAACCTCGCCTAATGACCCTCTCTTGCACCGAATCCCACCAATTACCCAATGGGCTGCTGCCCTGAGAGACGCAAGATAATCGAGTTACTCATAAGGCAACAAAAATCATGGCAGGAAAATTCTGACATCTCCTATTTCATAATCTTTCTACTTTTTGATTTTGGTGACGATGATGATCATTTCTCAACATGAGATTCTGCTGCGACGAGTTAACGGCACGGTGGCCTAGTTTATGCTTGAAAGATGAAATATTCCTACAAAAATCGACTCTTGGGATTGAGATGTACGCTGGTATTATGACCCATCCAATTCTAATGGAGGCGGAAATTTTCTTATTATGTTTCGGCAGTATTTGGGATTGGGGACGTTCTTTTTCCCGGGCGTGAAACGGATAATTTTCTCCCTTCAACCCTATTCTAATTTCGCGTTATTGATCATATTTTCCTTTATTTCTTTTTTCTTTTTTTTTTTTCAAAAAAGCTCAAAAAATGGTTTCCTATCCTCTTCACCTCACCTTGTTTTAACAGTTTTTGATTTTATCCCTTAATATCGGTATATTTTTGTATTCCATAGGGAGTCCTCTGCATTCTATCCGGTAGTGGAGCTAATCAATCCCATGTATCATCTATCATCCAACCTCCCCAAGTGTCACTTTTCTTGATACGTGATTCCATCTCTTCGACGATCCAATCATGACGAATATCACGAGGGTATGTATATGATAAAAAACGTAGTCCGTGATCTCAGGCTTCACGCGGGAAATAATTCAAGCATTGAACTCTCCCTCAGCCTCTCCCCGTTCTGCAGATTCGACAAACTCAAACCCTATCGCTCTCCAGTTCAGCTCTTCCCTCCAATGAAGTCCGTACCCATTCACAGCGTCAAGTGCATTACTCCCTCTTGACCTTCGCATACCGGATTGAAGAACTGTTATGCTTCGAAAGCGAGAAAGTAGCATGCCCATAGAGCAGCATATACACGGTTCATGCGTAATGTATAAATCTAGTGCGGTGCAGAGGTACCCGCCCTTAGAAGACTTTAGGAGATTAGGAAGCTGAAAGAAGTGCGACTCCAGGGACGTCGGCGATAGAGGTGCCGACTCTACTTCCGAGGGTGTAGATGATTCCATTTCAAAATGCACCGGATCGTTCAGTGCTAGCCGTTTTCGCGACACCATCGCTACCCCCCGCATAACCGCGTGGCTTTCTGGACCAGCTTCATCGTCCAGATTATATTCCTTCTTCTCCTGTGTAGCCTCCTCGGCTTCCTTATCCAACGAAGCTTTCCACCACCTCGTATCCCCTGCAACTGCAACCACAGAATTCAAAAGCTCATCAGCATCAGCTGATTTTCCCGTCGACAGTTCGGGGTCAACGATAACGGCTCCCACACCACGGCCCCGGCCAGACCGTAATGTCTCATCTGCCACCTCCTTTGCTAGGGCGAGGTAATAGCCTGCCCGCGGAGAAATGCATTCCCTCGCTCGGAGGAGCTGGACTTGTGGCGGCGCGTGCGTGGCCGAGCGTGCAGCAGGGTTATACACCGTTGACCAGTTTTTTTGGGACCATTCAACGGCCTCAGCGGCGGTTGTAGGTGGTTTGGTGGGGATAAGTGTTTTTTGTACTCGAATGGTAGGCCGCAGGGGCTCTGGTGATGATTCGGTGGCGTCTGGTTCAGTCTCGACGGGCATTTTGGGAGCGTATGGCGCGAGTAGGGTCTGCACTTCTGAGATTTCAGGAAGAGGCGGAGGGATAAGGACATGAATTGTTGCAGCTGGTTTACTTGAAGGATCCTGTATCTTCTGGCTCTCCTCAAGCTCCTTTTTCAATGGCTCTGGGAGACTTTCTGGTCTTAATAGTCGGCGCAAGTGGGATAGACTGAGCTCTGGGTTCCGGGGATAATGGGTATCTAGTAGCTTCACAACTATATTGGACGACTTTATGTCTATCTCTGCGACATATGCTTCTTCTGTGATCATGTTAGAGCCATGTATTCTTCTCGGTATGAGGATGCGGCGTATATTCCTTACCAAAGGAATCGACTGGTCGCAACTCCTGAACGGAGGGCAGTGTCACCAATTCACCCTGCAGGGGCTTAATACCCTTCAATCGCTCTTCTACTGCCATCGTACTGACAAAGAAACCAGGTTGAAAACGATGAGGCTTGTATATTCGGTCAGTCTTGTGTATAAGAGGAGTTGTTCATGGAATGACTCTACCTTCAACCGAAAGACTAGCTGCGACAGAATAGAACAGTTTCGCGCAGTGGCATGTTGCAATCTATGTACTGTCCCTATCGCAGCCATTAACTTGCCGCCAGGGCAGATATAAGAAACCGTCAAGTACTATACACACTTCCATACACAACTTGGTGACGTTGAACTTGTTGAAGTCGAAATTTGCGCCAAGGCGAAGTTGCCCTAAGCCCAAGCCCTAAAGAAAAAAAAAAAGCGGGCAAAAAGGGGGCGATCTTCCGGCACGAGAAAAAAGGATGAGATTTTATTCAGGCACGAGAATACAGATGCATAAGTTGCGCTGGATTATGTAGTACTCCGTAGTGGGATTTAATAAATTTAAGAACCGGTGCAAGATGCATACACGGAGAGCATAAAATATGGAATAATTACGGAGTAAACTAATGCAAAACATCAACGATTGAACAAGGATTTGAATTGGCGTAAATACAGGGTCTGGGAAAGGAGGAAGAAGAGAGCTTTATACACATGCAAGTGATAAACAATGCAGCTCATAATAAAACAGAATGCAAGGAGAAGAGTACAAGGATAGGACCATGTAGACAGTGCCCCGAGCTGAAGCGACGAAAGGCTGGTCCGGTCTGTCCCTGTGTGTCTCTCTTTCTCATCTTCATGCAGGTACTATTATCATACGTATGGATCAAACGAAGAAGCTCAGAGCCCCAACCGTTTCTAAGGTCATCTAGATGCATAAGGAAGGAAAAAAAAAAAGGAGGCAGGAAAGGAAACCCAAACGCCACGGACGCCGGCCAAAAGACGAGATTCCGAACCAAAACAGGACGAGAGCTAATGAAACGGTGGAGAAAAAGGATGCAGACGAGCCCAGCAAGTGTAATGGTGTAATCCCCTCTGGAGATGATTTCTTTGGGTGAGTTAAGAATTATTATAAGCTATGAAGAAGAGGGCTTTTTGCTTTGTGCGGTGTCTGATTCGGGTTTATCGGTTGCTTGGGGTTTGGGCTCTGAGTTTTTGGCCTCGGCCCTCGAGTCGGTTGGTGCAGTTGGTACTGACGCTGACGAGGCAGACGGGACCGGTGGTACAGTTAATGCAGCTGGTGCAACTGGAGCAGACGGTACAGATGCCGACGCCGACGCCTCCGCCGACGATGGCACCTGGGACGGACCAGCTACAGCAGCCCCCGCAGACGCCTCCGCCGACACCGCAGCAGGGAGCTCCGGCTGCATCTCATACTCATCACAGCGCTCGACTAGACTGAGATAGTAGTCGACGAGCACCTCCGGCTGCGGGACGATGCGCCACTCGACACGCCAGAGAAACTCGAGCTCCAGCAGGGCCAATTCCTCGACGCTGATACCGCCAACACGAGCATACGTCTTGTTGGTCCAGAAGCTATCACTAAGCCCCTTGCTAGCCACCGTTGCGCTGCTGATGAGGAAACGGTGCACTGTTAAGCTGGAGATGGTGAAGGCAGGGTAAAGGGCACAGAGGCGGTCGATATAGTACACCATGCTGAGCAGGATGGGCGGAGAGAGGGTGGCGTGTGTCGTCAGCCGTTGCAGGTAGTCTTGCACCGATATCCGTGGCGGCGAACGGGAGTGAAAGCGAGTCAACCGGCCATCTCGAAGCGGTATCTGGTCGTTGAACCGGATGAGCTCCATCACCATCCTGGAGATCAACACCACCAGGTCTCGCGGGTCGGCTGCCTCGTAGCGACGCGGAAGTAGCTTGACCGGCGGTTTGGCAGGCCTCATCCGTTTGGAAGCCGATCCCTCGGGCTGTCCATCCTCCTCCTCCTGCAGTCGCCGTTGCTCTTGCTGGTCTTGCTGCGGGTTGGAGGTTGCGGAGGAGGACGAGGGCCCGGGGGCAGCGAGCACTTTCGTCGCATCTGGTGTGTTACGTTTGGAGCCTATGGTAGTGCCTGGCATCCGTGAATTGGGGCTGGGTCGGCGGGCCTGGTCGAGACTGCTAGCGGTACTGGCGGCGGCGTTCGAGGATGGCAGGTTGGCCGCTCGAGACGGCGTCGTGGGTCGAGAATACTGGGTGCCTGCATCTACGGTCTGGCGCTTGAAGGTTGTGCGCAGCAGTTCTATCTCGGGCGAGGAAGAGCCGCTTTCGGGTTGCTGTTGATCTTGTAGCTCTTGTTGATGCGAGGCTGAACTAGCAGCAGGAGGAGTAGCAGTAGGAGGATTAGGAGCAGGAAGAGTAGGATTAGGAGAGGAAGTCGGATTAGGCGAGGCGCGTAGCAGCGCGGCAGTTGGAGACGAAGCCATCATCGTCGCTGCTCTCTTTTATTAATTCTCCTATTATTGTTGAAGCTGCTGTTGCGCATGGAGGGGCGCACGTGGGCTAGGGGTACAAGGTCTATGGCGAGGCCAGGAGGCGGGCTGCAGCACATCGAGACTGCGCATCGTAGCGCGGGCGAAGGGGGGGCAAATATTTGAAAGCAAGACAAAAAAAAGAAGAAGAAAGAGTGCGTATTCGAGGGGAAGAAGAAGAAGAAGAGAAAAAAAACAAAAGATGAAGCTGAAGTTGCGATGTTTTTTTTGTGTATTTTTCCCCGTAAGAAATGAAAAGTTGAGACGGTCACAAAAAAAAACCCCTTTTGGGAGCAAGATTAGGTAATAGTCACGGGACTTGAAGTGATGACTAAGGCTGACTAAGGATGATTCTGATTGGTCGATCCTTTTTGGGCTAGACCGAGGCTTGATTAGGTAAGAGAAGATGACGCTAGCCTCTTTTAGTGGCTCACTTATGTCAGCATTATGTCATCAGGCTCCTTTTGGGCAAGTTCGACTCTTTTTGGGGTAAAAAAAAAGTAGAAAGAAAGACAAGAAGAAGAAGAAGAAGAAGAGAAGTGATTGCTGCTATCCTGTTTACTTGACTATAAACTGACATCTTTTCTCTGTAGCCGAAGACCTGTCTCGTATAAATGAGAGTGGTGAACTAGAACGGCCCGAGAGAGAGATTGTTGCCACATGAGCTTCGGATCTTTCTAATAACCCACCGAACCTATCCCCCCAAAACGCCGGACGGACTGAAGCTATCCTCAAAGTCTCCACGAACCCTTGTTCCTCCACGAGTTTACGGAGTACTTTATATTGGCACAAACCGCCGCCATATACATATCTACCTTCTTGTCTGCTACCAGTTCTACTTGGGATTTGTCTCTCTCTCTCTCCCGGTCTCCTCCCGCCTCAAATCACAGTTCTCTCCTCCATACATAGATCTTAGCGGGCTGGCTACCACGTCGTCGGTCTTTGCCTCTACCCTCTTGCAGGATGACGAAAGTTGTTAGCCCGCACCTGCTTGAAGATGTCCGCAACGCAGATTCAACCGCTGCCCGAATTGCTTCCCTGCGCGCGCTCAAGAATGATATCATCGGCCACCAGCAGAAGAAGCAGGCCTGGACGGAGATAGGCATCCTACCGCTCTTGTCGGAAGTATTGTCGAGCCGCCATGGCCTGGGAAAGAAGGCAGACGACTACGAGAGCCCGAGACAGCATCAGACGGAGGAGGATGAGATGTGTTTCCAAGCTATAACCATCATCGGAAGTCTTGCTCTTGGTATGTTTTCTCCTCTCTCGTTCTCAGTAGTAGTAGCAGCAGTAGCAGTAGTAGTAAGTCCTGGCTCTAATTTTATTCTACTTGTCTTTCTAGGTGGACCAGCATACACCTCTCCAATTCTTGCCGGGGAAACCATTCCCTCGTTGCTTTCGATTCTATCGTCTCCGACCTGCCCTCGATCTCTTGCCCTTGCCGTCCTTCAGACACTCAACACCGTCGCCGACCAGCTCGCCCTGGTGTATAAACATGTAGACAGCCAGGCCCAGCCGATGGGGGCCTTGCTTTTTACCCGCAGACATATACCGACCTTCCGTGGCATTCTGCAGCAGTCAGGTCACTTTCCGGGGACTCAGCCATGCATCGAACTCGTAGCAGACCTGATCTCAAAGACCTGTACGGGAGAGCAGCAGAAGAATCTTCTGGCTGACTGCGGCGTTCTGGACGCACTAGGCCTGAGGCTGGCAACTTTCATAGTCGCAGGAGGCTTCGTTCTTCCTGGGGCGGAAAGTTCCTGCACAAGCTCAGGCGCGTTGGGATATATCCCTGATCCCGCTCCCGCCGACGCCAAACTCACTCCCATCCTGCGGGCCATTGCAGTTATCATCGAACCGTCCGCCGCCCGCTCGGAGCACCTCCTAACTTGTCCGGCCCTGGTGACCGTGTTTCCCAAATCATTCTGTGACCTCTATCTCGGCGAGACAAAAAAGGGCTCATGGAAGTCTCCTCACTCCTCTGGGTATGGCTTTGCAAAACGCAACTTCTTGAATCCAATTGACTCTCTACTCCCTTGCGTGCCAATGCAAATAAACGGCTCGTCCAATTTCCCGCCATTGGGCTCGCAATTCCAATACGACAAGCGAGGACAATTCTTCGGACCTCAGGTCCCCTGCACCGAAAGCCCTTCTCCAGAAGAACCAGAGAGTGTACTGGTATCTTGGCTACTCTACGTTGCCCGAGCAGACCGCGGATATGTTAGATTAATGGCTGCACGCATCCTCTCCACTCTTTTCCGTCATCAGCTATTGAAGAAACACCGCGTCCCTATGCTTGGGTTCCTCCTAGTACCCCTTTTGGTTAGAATGCTGGATAGTGCTCACCACTCTACCGAAGATTCATCTACGTTTGAAAAGTACATGAGCTCAAGCACCTTGCGCGTTAAAGAGGAAGCCCCCGCAGTCTTAGCTTCCTTGGTCATGGAGAGTCGAGAATTGCAAAGGTATGCCGTCGAGAGTGGCGCTATCAAGAAGCTGTCCCAGATGCTGAAAGAGTCATTCGGGCCAGCGTCGGAGGATGGCACCCCTATGTGGAGTGCGACAAAGAGACCGGCCGCGTCTCTATTTCAGTCGACAGATTCGGATAAGTCTCTTGGGCCACCCGGGTTCACTCGCCAGGCCCTCTCAAAATTAATTTACCGAGAAGCCATCCTCAGAGCGCTAGCTTCGCTGGCGTTGTTCACAGATGAGTACAGGAAAGCTATATGTGATCATGGCGTCGTACCGCATATTATCGACTCAATGAAGCCTTGGAGCCCCGAATCGACTATTCTCGGCAACAAGACCTGCATTATCGAGTTAGAAGGGAACCCAACTCCAGTTGTACTTGCAGCATGTGCCGCCGCTAGATCCTTGACTCGATCTGTCAGTGTGCTTAGAACAAGTCTTATTGACGCTGGGATTGCCGCACCTATCTGCGCCTTGGTGAAGTCAAATGATATTGAGATCCAAATTGCCGCTACATCTGTGATGTGTAACTTGGCTCTGGACTTTAGTCCAATGAAGGATGTATGTATACACCCACTCAATAACCTCCCTCTTTCAAATATACTTTCAACTAACGTCATTATTTGTAGGCTCTTCTCGAGGATAACATGATACCCATTCTATGCGGAAATTCCCATTCACCTAATTCAAGTCTTAGAATAGAATCCCTTTGGTCTCTCAAACACATCTCTTATAATGTGCCAAATAAGATGAAGAAGGACATACTAGAAGATCTTGGGATTGAGTGGATCAAGCAGGTACTTTCGCACGATCCCAATGACCCTACCAACAATAGAAGGAAGCAGGACGATAGTACGCTTATCGAAATGGGTGCGGCAAATTCATTTGGCGAACAAGTGGATATCCTTAACCCAGTGACTGGCGGTCAGGAACCGGAAGCTGCCATGCTAGATTTTGAGGAACGAACAGCAGACGGCTCCTTGCCCTCGAAGGTTCCGATGGATTCATATTCGGCTGAGAACTCTAGGAAACGGAAACTAGCTATCAATGGAGATTTAGATCAGACCAAGAAACTACGACAGGACGATACCCTGGCGCAGGAAGAACTCCTCGATATGCCCCGGAACATCATGTGTGGGCCTGGAGCACCTGATATGATCGACTACCTTCTCCAGAAGTTCGACCAAAGTGACTTTTTAGATATACTAGCAAGCAAACTTCGCCCAAGACCCTTCTTCACTACTTCCACTACCACCCCCGCCCAAACTCCCTCCGTTATGTCTGGCTTCAAAGACAGCAGGTCACAAATACCCCAACAGCAACTACAAAAAACTATCCACCAACCTACCGAAATCATACGTGCCGTAACTTACGTCCTCATCCACATTGCCGCTGGCTTCTCACGACATCGCCATCTCCTAGTTTTCCACCAAGACCTACTAAAACTAACCGTGGCCCTCCTGAACCACAACAACTGGCAGATCCGAGCCAACTGCGTCTGGATCGTGATCAATCTCACGCTTGACGATGATAAGACCGATCGAGCGAGCCGTGTGGAGCGCGCCATGAGGCTCAAGAGTCTAGGGGTGATGGAGCGGTTGGGCAGTTTAGAGACTGATAGTGAGTCCGACGTTAGGGAACGGACGAAGACGGCTTTAGATTGGATGAAGGCACTTTTGGGACAGTAGCGTTTCACATTGCATCCCTCGAGATATCTTACATTGGGCCCCCCTTAATTGATTCTCATACATTTCATGTGCATATCTATAATCCCCCTCTATACGCCCCATGTATAGAGTACACACCTGAAGATGGCTCCACCCAAATAATGAACGCGAGTAGTGGCCTTATATAGTACTCTTACTATATATTTATTAGCTCCCTCTATAACTACCCTTAACATGGTAGTCGTTGAATGTATAATACCCTGACTCCTTTAGGAATGCAGCTACCTCACTGGCCGCCTGTAAATGACAGGAAGTGTGTCAACTCCATGGACGACTATACCTGGATACCAACACTTTTACATACCCAGACTCTTGCTGGTAGGACAGCATATGGGATCCTTGGTCGGATACAAGACGGCCTTTACCATGAAAGAGATAGACACGGATGGAGTTAGGGATTAAAGGTGTTAAGGGAGTTAAAGGAATGGTAGATCATAAATACAGTATGATCGTGATGGTCTACAATGTATATATATACTCCTTTGCATTGCATATATCTCTATAAGTATATGATCTATCTTTCCTTCTAGACTACACGGCCACCGGAGAACTCGCCAGCCTGTCACCCTACATTTTCCATTTCACCATCATCCCCATGGCCATCTTCGATGCAACCGCCACGAGCGAACAGGTGGTGGAAGCCTTCACCCCGCAAGTCAAAGGGCGTACTTTTGTCATTACCGGTGCCGGCCAGCCTAGCATTGGGAGTTCTATGGCGACCTTGCTAGCTAAAGCCTCCCCAAAACATGTGCTAATCGCATCCCGAACGGCTGCCAGAGTTGAGCCCGTCATCTCGGCCATCCGGGAAATCGACCCCTTAGTCAAGACAACATTCGTCCAGATTGATCTATCTGATCACAACTCCGTACGACAGGCTGCCGGGAAAATTCTGTTAGCCACCTCATCCGAAATTGACGTCCTTATCAACAGCGCTGGAAATATGGCTATCCAGGACTATACGGTGGATAAGCAGGGTATCGAAATGCAACTCTCCGCCAACCACCTAGGACACTTCCTATTGACAAACCTGCTCATGCCCGCCCTCTTAACTGCTGCTAAGAAAGAGCAAGGAGTCCGCATCGTCAATCTCACCAGCCTTGGTCATCGTATCTCTGCCTTCCGCTTTGATGACTTCAACTTCTCAGATGGCGACACGTACGACCCGTGGACAGGCTATGGTCAGGCGAAAACAGCCAATATCCTGTTCTCCTATGGCCTGAACAAGCGGCTCACCAAGCACGGCATCACCTCATTTTCTGCCCATCCTGGAGCTAATGTTGATACCCGACTGGGATCTCACTTGACGATGGAGGACTTTGGCAGCATTCTGCCTATCGCGAAGCGCAACACCGGCAATGATATTGAATTTGATAATCCAAGGTTCAAGACATACGACCAGATCGGGGCCACACCACTGATTGCTGCGCTAGACCCGGACATTTCCACTGAGATCTCTGCTTATTTGACGAATAGCCGTGTTGAGGATCCTGATGAGCATACTAGAAACCCGAGGATGTTGAAAAGCTGTGGAAGTTAAGTGAGAAGCTGGTGGGCCAGGAGTTTTGCTATTAGGTCCGACATGCAACTATGTACGTATACATTAGTCAAATAGGCTGAAGGTCATTCTTTCGTAATCCTACTTATATTGTTGGAGATATCATCCTCCTTTTCCTAGGTTCAGGCATATAAACTGTGACTTGCCACGTGATATTCGTAAGTATAAACCGGGTTGAGGGAATGCAAATGACAACTTCAAGCAATTAATTCAGCTTCCAATCGATCGTCCTGGTTAGACAACAGATCGAATATAACTTTTGAATAAAGATGTCACACACGACTAGGCGAGCCCCCCGGCCTATTCTTCGGGCCCTCTCTCTCCCCTTAGATGGATCCGGGACATCTTTCAACTCTCTGCATGGAGGATCAGGGTTTGCTCAAACAGGCCATCTTAAGGCTTTAGTACCCAGTACAGACAAAGATGGGAAAGATGTCGAGGTGGAGAAACATTTTTTTGTGAAGATTTCTTCCCCTGTGGCCTCTTCATCGTTTGACGGAGACAATTTACCAGAAGATGCTGCAATGTTTAGAGGCGAGTTTACAAGCTTAAATGCAATTGTTGGCATCGTCCAGGATATTTGTCCGAAGGCCATTGCGTGGGGTCAAGTTAAAGATGATGCTGAGCCCGAAGGATTATCTCTTGCTCGGAAAACCGACACATCAAGCTGGTTCCTCGTCACACAGTTCTTGCAGCTCGGCGGCATCGGACGCCAACCAGCTTCAGGGCCAAATTCCCTGGCAGAAAGACTAGGGAAATTGCATTCCATCCCAGCACCACCCCCGCCAACTGCTGAAGAATCTGAACAAGCGGCAAAGACAAATCTCAGGCTCAACGGGCCGGAGGGAAACGGGGAAGATGAGGTCCCTCAGTTTGGATTCCCTGTGCCTACATTCTGCGGGAATGTGAAGCAACCCAATCAGTTCCGACGCTCATGGGCCGACTTCTATGCAAATCAACGCCTGAGGACCGTCCTTGCAGAAGCTGAGAAGAGGAACAGAAAAGATAAAGCTCTGCGGGAGCTGGTTGAGAGAACTGCTGACGAAGTAGTTCCGCGCTTACTAGCTGATGGGCACCTTGGTTTTAATAAGGAAGGGAACGGCAAACCGGTTATTCCCGTTATAGTCCATGGAGATCTTTGGAGTGGAAATACCGACGTGGGAAAAGTATGCAGGGTTTCTAGAGGACAGGATGGTTATGAGGAAGATGAGGAAGATGTGGCAGGTGATGTGGTATACGATCCATCGTCATGCTATGCACATAGTGAGTTTGAACTTGGGATTATGCAAATGTTTGGCGGGTTCAGCCGGCGGTTCTATATGGACTATCACCGCATTGTACCGAAAACTGAGCCGGTTGAGGAGTACGAAGATCGGGTCGATTTATATGAGTTGTCAGTCATGCCCTCACCCCCTTTGCTCTCTTCTCTAACTACTATAGCCCAGTTTTTGTGGATGCAGTTTATTTTACTGATGTTGACATATGCTAGATACCACCAACTCAATCATTATGCTATTTTCGGTGGCGGGTATGGGTCATCCGCTATGTCTACGATGCGAAGGCTATTAAAGAAATACGGTAACTAGATGATGAACTTTTATAACTATTTAACTGGCTCTTTAGTTTCTAGCTTAAAAAGGTACAGTTGCCTGTTCGAGAATATGATCAAGGTACCCCTGTCCCAGCTCTGGTTGCCTTTGCCAGTTCGCTCTGGGCTACATTGCCTGCATATCGTTTAAAAATAGGCATGGCATGTTCTTTATCGCTCATGGTTGAGGCCACACTCTTCCTTGTTTCGACCTCTACCATCCACTTTCTCCACCTATTCCAAATAGCTTCATCATCTCCTCCCTCCCCCGGAGCCGGTACCCCCAAGCCGCCTTTCTTAAAATGGTCGATGACCCAGAGCCTGATCGCCAGTGGTGCGAGTACAATATCTGGCAACATGAAATCGTTTCCGTGGAAGAAAGGGCCAACCTCATCCATCGCAAGCGTGAACTCTTTTAGATGTCCTAGCAGCTCTCCCCTTGCTTTGTTCAATCCTTCCTCGTTCCCCTGAAATTGAAGCAAACGATAGTAAGACGGCGTAATTCGCGAGGTCACATAGTCGATCCAAATGCGTCCTCTTGCCTTCTGGTACGGGTCTGCTGGGTGCAATGGTTTCTCTGGATTGGGGAACGCATCCTCAAGGAACTCGTTGATCACGGTAGACTCGTATAGCGGTTGAATGGCAGTCGATCCATCAGCCTGGAGCGTTGGACAGGCCAGTGTTGGAACTAGGCCTCGTGGGTTGAGGGAGAGAAGTGAAGCCGGCTTCTTGTATGGGTTTACTTCAATATATTGGTATGGAATTTTTTTCTCTTCGAGGACAATCCATACTCGTTGAACTAGGATATGTTAGTGCCATGGACCCGTTGTTGTTCATTCTTTATGGATTGAAATTTATATGGTGTATCATACCGAACCTATGCTCAAGTCAATCTATGATGCTACCATCAAAGACAATCGATGACAAAGAAGGGAAAAACATAGTCACAGCAGGTAATGAGCCTTGTCTCTTTTCGTCTTTATCTTGAGATTTCTCATAAAAATGAATAGAAAGATGAGACCTACGGACAAAACCAGCCTGAGTAGAGCTTGATCGGCTGCTCTGAAGAATGTCTGTCTACAATCTCCTTCGCTGAGCCGGTTGCGGTTGGGTAGATATCGGCGTCAGGGGGAAGCCCCATGGTTTGGCTCTAAGTTATCTCTTATCCTTATATTCGAATTAAACTGAAGTATCTATGTTTGTATAGGTGATTTGATGTCTTTATACACCGAGAGAACAGGCTATCTGCAATGTTTACATTATTAATCATGAGGTCATCGCGAACTATATATGGCCTTGGAGGGCGGATTATAAGGTTCATGGTGCATGCAGTTTTATACCAGGGAATATTTAACTTGGTGTATACGAGGTGGGTGGCAGAGAAGGGAGTTTCGTATTCATGCCTCGTTGTGAGTATCTAGGAAGAAAGAAAGTGCCACTATGTTGGATCATTGTGTAAACACATATAAAACGCGATACGGATTGATTCCTATAGCACCTAATTTTGTGGCAGCATTCCTTTTCACTAATTTCTCTCTTCCTCTTTGATCAGCGTATCCTTCCTTTACTGGAATAATTATCCTTTACTTTGGGTTCCTTTGAAGACCAGTAAACAAAGGTTTCAGTGCCCAGATGTGTTTCTCTATGTCGTCTGTTTCAAGAAAGCTATCTCTGTTTGCCAGGCCCTTATAAGTAGCGTAGCTTATCCCATTGATATAGAGGGAAAGAAGTTGTGTCGAATTTGCATATTTCGTACGCCTGTTATATCACCATATTCTTGAAGCTGGGGATATAAGGATCAAAACCTATATACTAACCCATTATGTTCCGCTGTGATAGCTGCGAGGTGCCTATGGCCTCAGAAGAGGCTTACCAAACCCACATCTGCAAGGGGGATGCTATAATATGTTCGGAAAGCCACATGAGAAATAGCGGCTGGCATAACCTCCAAAATCATGTTAAATTTAGGCACCCAGAGGAAGTGTATGTTTACACCAGGATTCGTTTGAATCAGGGCTAACATGGGTATAGGGACCTTCAAAGTCAGGTTGTGACAGGGTTGGCCAAAAGAAAATCGTTCCGAGATGGAGATCAGGTTGGCGCCGGCAATATATTAAATCATAATATATCTTCGAATCCTTTAGCTGTCGGTTTTTGGGATGGCTCTAGTGATGTCCCAACCCTAGAGATGAATACACAAAATGGAAACCGGCCAAGTGTAGGAAATCTTCTAGACCTTGAAGATGATGAAATGAGCGATGTACAGACTGGTGACATAGTACGCCAAACGAAGGCCACAATCGAAGGCTTCAAAGCCTTACTTATAAGTCGACGCTTCGCACAGACACCGTTAGATACGAAACCGATCCAGACTGCTCTAGAGGAAAAGGCGCGGACCCAAAGGTGCAGCGTTTCAAGGTCCGCCTCAATCAGCAGTCCCACTGGTTCAACAGAGAAAAGAGAGCCTTTGTGTAGCCCTGCTAGTCCAGCTAAAGGGGTATCCGAGCGGCTTTCGAAGATAAGCTATAGAATCATCTGTTTCCAGTGCGAAGCAGGTTTCGATACAATTATAGGCCTCCAGCATCACCAGATGACCGAAGGCCACAACTATTGCGACATCTGTTACGCCTACTTCGCAGATGGGAGTTTTTTGGACAAGCACATGACAGTGGCGCATAGTTTTAGATGCCCTACATGTGTTTCAACCTTCAGTAGCCCTGGCGAACTCTGGAGCCACCAGGAAGACACACAACATGGCTTCTGCGATGTGTGCTGTTGCTACTTCCGGACTGAAAGTGTGCAGAGAAAGCACAATTTCATGTATCATATGCGCGTGCCGTGTCCAACTTGCGAGCAGGTTTTTCCAACACAGCCGGGATTAGAGCAACACCAGCGAGTGGCCCAGCATTGCTACTGTGGCCAATGCGATGAGATTTTGGATAGTCAAATCGGCTTTGAGATGCATGTGGCAACGTCACACGCTCACAAATGCAACGTCGTCGGGTGCTTCTTTGCTGGAGCGAAACTGAATATTCTGAGAGATCACCAAGAACGGGAGGGCCACAATTTCTGTCCGCCGTGTAATCGTGCCTTCACAGACACACTTGCCCTCATCAACCACATGAAATCTGAGAAACACCTGAAGAGGGTCCGGCTTGAACTAGACAAGGAGGGTAAAACACGAGGTTGACGGGTTCAGGAAGCACTTGGATGGGCTTTCTATATCTTTGCCGGATGTAGGATTGTACCTCACTTTTGCTTAGTTTTGGGTATCATGATCTGGCAAAGACCGGCCATTGTTTATGAATGAGGACACCTGGGAGGGTCGACTCGACTTTGTTTTGAAGCCAGTCATCGACCACATAGTGAAGCTTGCTTTTTCTGAAAGTGCACACTGTCCCTCATTGAAGTGAGAAGCGTAGACCCCCACGCGTTAGAAAGCCAAACATCCGCGATCATATCATTATTGAGTTAGTTGTTATGAAACTAGAATATGAATTGACTATAAGCTTGTGTCTACTTGAGAAAGGAGAAAGACGTTGATGTCTAGAATAAATTGGAAGCTGGCCGGCCCGGAATTACTTTCTTCCACGCAATCAACTTCGCCGCGAGCTCCAAGCGTTTTTGGTAGCGCAATTCAACATATAAATTCTTTGGATGCTGTGATCAACAACATTGAAAGATGTCGCCAACGGGGAATGAAGGAGCTGCAGAAGCACCACAGGCAGGTGGGCGCCCTGTAGCACCTCATCCGTCTTTTATACAGGTCGCAAACCCATATCTATTTGAAAAAACGGTCCAGGATTGCTTTGCTGCTACGGGGGTAAATTCTCTCCGGGAGGATAACAATCGACTCCAAGGAATCACCTGGATTGATAATGTCCGGAAGGCACTTCATTTGTATGTCAATCATTTTTCAGTTATATTTGTCCTCCCTTTGGTTGTCATGTTCGCCTGCTTATTGTCAAATTCAGGCCCGTCCGGACGTTCAACACGGCGTCAATTTATTATCACAAGTTTCGCCTAGTTCATCCAGACAATGAGTATAATTACATAGTATGTACTCCTGTTATGTTCAGCCGGGGTCAGTGGATGTATTCAGGAGACCCCTATGCTTACCAAGTTACGCGCAAAGGAAGCGGCTGCATCAGCATTATTTACCGCGTGTAAGATCGAGGACACGCTCAAGAAATCCAGAGATATCCTGTGCTGCTCGTACAATCTCAAACTCCCCCCAACAGAGCAATTATCTGCAGATGATCCAGTATGTTTCATATCAAGAGCCCTCCAATTACTCCCAGATGGCTTTACCCTTCTTACTAACTCTCATACCAACAGATTTTTGAATCGCATTCCCGGGCTATCATCGGCCTTGAGAGGTTGATGCTGGAATCGTCTGGATTCGATTTTCGAAACCGTCACCCTCAAAAAGTCTTGATGAAGCTTACTAGGCAATGCGGCCTTGGTAAAGATTCAAAAGTGGGACGAGTCGCCTATACTATCAGTTTGGATTTATATAGAACGTTCGCTCCACTCAAACAAACATCTGCTACTATGGCGTTTGCCTGCCTAGAGCTAGCAGGTAGACTTCTCGAAGAACCGGTCGAGCAAATAGAGTCTGAGGCTGAATATAAACTGTGGGAAACCTCGCGCGCAGAGGTGATGGGTATGATTCTTTGCACCTTTCCCTATTTTTTACTCGTTCGTGCCGTTTTTGTTCGTTATTCTAACTTGATAATCCTTCAGAAACGATTCTCGATTTGCTCGAACTATACACGCATAACCGTGCCTCGACTTCAGTCGGCCCTGACTTCTCCCTTGACCTATTCCTAAACATCCGTATCCCATTAAACGAAGAAGCAGATTCCAACAAGATTCCCAGATTTGCTTTTTGGAAGAAGAGAAAGGCCGAAAGTAATGGCGTACAATCGAACGGCACGTCTTCAAAGAAGGTGAAGAACCACCACCGCCATCATAAGGATACCAACGATACATCCACCCATGCCGAACACCCTGCCCCACTCGTGAACCCAATGATGCCCACTGCAGCTCATGATTCCGTTGCGAAGGCCAATGAACGGAGTCGAGACACGGCAATTCGATTCATGCTGAATCCTGAGCAGGCGCAATTGGAACGCGCAACCGTGGCGGAGTACTTCAAGGTTGAGATGGAACAATACGAAGTAGAGGAATAGATACAACGATGGAAGATGAATACAGCAAACAGGCGCCTTTGGCCTTATATTTCATGCCAGGGCTGAGGAAACATTCCTGGCCACACTGTTCTCGTTTGCCTAGTCAACAAACCAGGCCGACTATGAACGGTATTATTGAGCCGTCCCTCCGTGTGGGAAGAAGCGCGGAAAGCATTGGTGTGTTGGGCGAACGCCCACACTAGGCTACCCACAGCCGTCATAAGCATCGAATCACCGATGCATACGCGCTGATGAATCTTAGCATTAAGGGTGAAATGGGCCAACGAGCATGACGGAGTTACTTGCATGGTTTAAGTTATTTTGGAACTGCCACAATAACGTGCCAAATTTGAACCGTGGGTGCTCAAGATGGCTGGGGGAAACATCCTCCCAGGAGGCCAAGAAAAGTGTTTGGACGAATTCTTTATGAATACAGATTGTCTTCGAACTATCCTTTCAGAAAGCTATCCATCCACATCAAGAGAGATTAGCAATATTTTTACCCTGCAGAGTGTAGAGATAATTGCTTTCGGTGGCCTGGGGATAAATCTAACAGATAAATATATAACTGGAGAATACGTGGAAGAAAAATGAGAAGAGATCACAAAACAATAAAGAATCAGTATTTATTAAAAAGCAGAGCTAATTTCGTTTCATGAGAGAAGTAAAGGGTACCTATCAACCATCTTCAGTGCACATGCCTTGAATAACATATGAAAAGTAAGAGAGAACGGGCTGAAAAAGAAGAAAGAAGAAATGATCCACGTTCGAATGAGAAGCCTATACAGTATTGTAATGCACCGGTTATCTTTTGGGCAGGGAGAAGGGGAATAGGAGATGCAATAAAAGATTAAGAAAATCCCAGAGTGTCTGTCAAAGGTGATGTTGAATGGTACAGGCCGAAGGAAGATAAACCAGCGGATAAAAACGTGTCGTGATAGGGTCTGCAATATGTCAACGGAGTAGCTGGCCCATTCTAGGATCAGAGGAAAGAAATCATCGGCGGAGTCGTCTATAATCTCCATTCAAACATTCCACCAGCTGCGGAAACGTTAGTGAACCTGGTTATCCATCAAATTTCGGGGAGCTAGACTCACCGATTCAGAGACAACCCCTTGATTGTACAAGTATTTACTTAACCCCTTAACAAGCTCTATTTGTTCGTCGACTGTCAAGCCAGTGATGGCGGTCTCGATGACCCCCCCAACACTAGCCTTGTGGACTACAATGAAACTGTGGTAGTACATGTACGCAAATAGGCCCATAATGAATTGACAGTCCATCCGATCAGTGATACCACCGTGACCAGGAATTGACTCGCCAAAATCTTTGACCTTAAAGGTGCGCTTCAACCCAGAGGCGAAGAAGCCGCCGAATGGAGCAATAAGGGATGCAAATGTGGAAAAGACAAAGACGTGGAATTGCACCGGGGCAATATAGAAAGTTCTGTTAAGGTGAGTCCACTCTGGCAGGGTATATGGCTGGGCTTTGAAGCAGGGGTTTAGCGTGCACTCGAGTCCTGTCAGGAGGTTGGAGCCTAAATCGTTGACGGGGCAGGTGAAGTATTTGTATCGCATCAGGACGATTGTCGCGCCGTAGCCAAAGATAATAGTACAGATCCAGGCACCAACGAAGCCTTCGACGGTTTTCTTCGGGGACAGTTTGATCAATTGTGTTCGGCCAAAGGTGATTCCGCAAATGTAGGCAAAGATATCATTCGTAACTACTAGCGAGACCGGGATGCAGAACCAGATCAAGCCTTCGAAAATGTTGTTCAGAACAAAGTGTGCCTGGACAACAATGAGATATAGAGCCATGTGTGTCCAGGCGAACTGTGTGAACTGGAATTTGTAGTGTCCTTTCTGTAGAGTTGCAACAAAAAACACAAAGCCTAGAAGCAATAAATTAGTTGAATATATCATTATATAAATGTGTGTGTCCCGGAGGTGCATAGACTCACCTATGAGATATAGCATGAAGCTAATAAATCGATGATGCGTCGCAAATGGCAGCAGAATTCTATCAACGAGAAGGATATGCTTGAAGTAATAGAGAACGCTCTCTCCATATAGGAAGTACATTGTCGTCACAAGGAAGTACCAATTAAGAGACTTTGTGAATTTGAGGTTTCTGGCTTTGCTGGGGACGTTGGCAATCGCGATGACCTCCTTGAAAGACACAATCTGGACTGCGGTGACAACAATGATCAGGTAAAGATGGCCTGCAAATATGATGACGAAGAAGCCAGCAATCATGACAAAGGTCCATATTGTTCGCGTGATAAAGGTCTGTCTTTTCTTCTCGGACTCAGAGAGCGGCTGCTCCTTCTCGGGTTTAGTCTGCTATCAACAACACCGGTGTTAGTAGAGATTAAAAGAAAACCCCCATACGGTGCAGTGAGTCCGAGTTCCCACATACTATAGGCGTCATCTTCTCCGGTACCAAGCTCGTATCCTCTCTGCTTGGGCTCTGGGCCTCTGAAGCATCACTGTCTTCTGACGAAGGATAGTTCGTAGCCTCCGGGCTGGCTGCGGGAGGGCCTTGCGCGCGGAGATTCCTCCTGCCTTTGCCCATGATTTAGATCTCGTAGCTCGCCGTTACCATTAATCTATATGTTCTATGGTAGAAGGTTAGCCTTGACACTCATCCATAAATTTTGTGGGCAATTCGGGCGATCCGGTACGTGCTCTGGGGGGTTACATGGCACGAGGGGCTTTCAGGGGAAACGGGGAGCTGGGTAAAAGATACCTAGACAGCGCAGCTATTCCTTCGTATCCGCAGGGGATTAAAACCAGGTGTAACTATCAGGAAAAAGAGGCAGCACGGCGGGTGGTGAAGCTGTGATTCTTCATCGAAACTTGGTGATTTTGAATGTTGAAGTGGATCGCGCCCAGCGTGCTAGATTGGTCAGCCCAGCGATCCTTCTACAACAACTTCTCTCTATACGTAGCTAACATCTACGTACTGGACTTGCGCAGAAGAGTCTGCAGGCATAAAAGGGCCTGTTAATTGCTAAGAGAGCCCAAGGCCGAGCAAGCCCAATCAGAGCAGCAGACAGGGCCGGAGCTGAAGGTCAAAAAACCCCTGCGACACACCCTCTTGAACTGCGCCTCTGATCCTCCTCGAACAATCGCATCCCGTCGCCTGGGATGACAGCAGACAGGGCCACTTCGATGGAATGGAGGACGATAAGGACGATACCTTTTGGGATGACGGGGCCGATGACTCGGCCTACGACGCGCTCCTTGACTTTGAACAAGATGCATATCGAGCAACGCAACGAGACGCCACTGCGCAGCCTATAGTACCCCCCGCCTCGCGACCTGTCCGGCCTTCGTTGCTGCGACATTCCACCAGCAATACCTCAAGCAGCACTATCGAACAGAGAAGAAGGCGACAGAATCCCTCCCAGCACCTTAGACCTGCGCTGAGCTTTGGAGATTCGGATTATCAGCAGTGGGATGCCAGCGTTCTTGACAAGGATGACGGGCTAGACTTGGTCGAAGAGCAGGATGCATTGCTAGAAACTCCTGGTGAAGGAGATGACCAGCAGCGACTATATACAAGCACATCCCTTGCGCCAGGGCAATGGCGCCGAATTACAGCAGATGAACCTGGCGTGACCGTGGAGCCGGTGCAAACACACGGCTTCACGGGAGGCCATGCTGAGACTTCATTCAGCCCGGGCGCATTCGAGTCTGTGCAGCTGGAAGAGTTGAAAGAGCAAATCGAACAGGTACGACTCTCCTTGATTGCTCCTTATGCGATGTATGCGGTCATCTAACTATATTTCTAAAAGCTCAACCGAGAACGAGAAAGGCTCTCGCAAGAACTAGCAGCTGCAACAGCCGCAGAAGAAGCACGCGCTGGGGAAATTGCTATCATACGAGCAAACCAGGTAAAAGTTGAGAAGAACCATGGACGCCAATTAAGTGCCCTGAAGCACTCTATGGACGAGGAAACCAAGAAATACCGGGCCGAAATCGAAGCTGCCTTAATGGAAAGCAAACGCCTCATTGCTGAAAATGGGTTTCTCAAGCATGATTTGCAGGAGGAAGCTCATCGGGCCTCAAAGATGCAACATAGTTTTCGAAGCAAGCCGAAGAATGATAACGTTCCTACGACGCCACGGAAAAGCAAGTCACTGCCTCTCAGAGATGGATTTGATGATGATGAGCTCATGATGTCCCCAACGAAATCCGCTGGGAGGAGATCTAAACGTGGAACACCAGCGACATCGAACAAGCGAAAGCGTGTAGTGGATGATTCACCGATACCTGTTGCACTCCAGCTTAGCCAGGCTCTCGACGCTAATGCCGACGATGGTGGGAATGATGAAACGGCTGGGGAGCAGGCTCTTGAGATACGCCAACAACAGCCTAAGCGAGAAGACCGCAATATGCGATTTATGCGCCACATTCTCAATCACCGGACATACCCCAGGAAAGCTCCTGATATAGAAGTTTTCTCCAGCATGTCCTTCCCATCCGACCCGGACCGCAAGTTCTCGTCGATTGTCATACAAT
Source organism: Arthroderma sp. PD_2 (assembly GCA_032989685.1). Taxonomy (NCBI): domain Eukaryota; kingdom Fungi; phylum Ascomycota; class Eurotiomycetes; order Onygenales; family Arthrodermataceae; genus Arthroderma; species Arthroderma sp. PD_2. The sequence continues at coordinate 27,082 of JANTQJ010000048.1, forward strand.
CCATCACCGCTCATAGCACCGACAATTACGCGGTTGACTATACCAAGGCCATAGCTTCGTTATGGTCTCGCTCCTTGAAAGAGCATTTTCACACTCCCATTGCTTTGTTCATGTCAATAGTGAAATTCATTCTTCACTTAGACCTCAATGCTCTTGCTCCATGTCTCATCGAATCCGTTGTGCCAGTACTACAGAACTCTGGCTACATTAACGGCGTACCCCGATTTACTAGCTCTCCCGTGTCGCATGAAAATTTGGGGAAGGTTAAGAAAACACCGCAGAAAAAGCTGGATCACCGCGTCAGCTCCACGGAGGCACTTGAGATGCTCTATTTGATTGTTAGTGGCTGCCAACAAAGTCGGCAAGCGCTAGAACTCTTCTGGCGCTGCGTAGGCTATGACTTCATTCTCATCATGCTAAATTCTTACCAACAACTGAACGATATCATCCTCACATTGAAAATCCTAGCTTGTGGCCAACTAGCAAACACTTTTGGCCCAATTTGCGACTCCGAGTCCCAGCAATTAGAGCACGAAAAATACATCATTGACCGCGCTGCTAATCTCCTTAGCGAACTCCCTTCCGCCGACGAGGGCGAGGAACCGTACTCACCCTGGGAGATTACCACATTACGGGTAGAAGTGATGTCATTCCTAAACGAAATCGCCTTTTCATGCCCTGATCCGGCACAAAACCGCATCGGTAAAATGATTGCCTCCCATCCGAGTGCTTTAGCCCGCGCCTTCCGCTCTATGCACGACGAGCTCGATGCCTTGTACTCGAATCCGCCGGAACGAGATCTGCATGCAACCGTCGTTAATGGTCTGACTCGTCTAGTCTACGGTATCATCAAGTCATTTCCTACCCTCGTGGATCTGCCTGTGCGGCTACGTGCGGTGCCAGGTGCAGTACAGAAACACCTTGTTGTGTTAACTCGTTTGGCGTTTAGTGAAGGATTGTTTTTGGAAGCCGGGATTACTGATGAGACTGTTGAGATGGCTCATGAGATGTTGGAAGATGCGGTCAACCCGCAAGAGGCTGAGGCATTGCTAGAGGCGTTTAGGTCGACGAAGGGGGATGAGTGATATTTTTCATCTCAGAGCGATGCCCATTCTGCACCTTGCAAATGGACACTGCTATTGTATCCCCTTTAAACCCAGAGTGCCTCTGAGCATCCAAACAGCTTGGCGAATCCTAGATCTGGGACTTTACTTCCCTCGGGTCAGTAAACAACGCTACAGCATCTTCCCCTCGGGGGATAGTTTCGGGCAATGTCATTCTCACCAAACTGCCAGCGCCCGATCTCCTTCTGCTATGTTGCACGTATCAGGATAATTTGTTTGACACAGCTATATTTTGTTAAGATAAGTCTTTTGTTTGTCTATAGTATGCGGCAGACTACCGAATACTAGACCAGACGCAAGTAGTTTCCGGAACATGCTATCCAAGGACTGAATGCCATTCACCGAAAGGAGCCAATTACTACACGATACCCTATAAAATAGCAAATATTCTTCTTCTTCTTTTTGATCTAACAGACAAACCTTCGCCTCTTGTGAAAATCTGAGCAGTAAGTAGTCTTTGTGAATATGCTAGCTTTGATTTGCTACTAACTGATCAATCATCAGCAGTGTCTCTCTAGAAACTGCAACTAGCAAATCTATCTTTCTCAGCCATCCTTTGAACCCAAGGTAAGCCCAACTCTCCTACAAAACAAAGCAAAGGCAGAAGTTTCTAATAACATATAGGTTAACACCATGTGTGAACAATATGTTGTGCACTTTGTCTGTGGCTGCGAATTCATAATCAGACGGAACAGCAATGGCTGCGATTCAAACTGCTCAGATGCAAATATCGTAATCCTGCCTGATGACCAGTACATTAGGGAAATATGTCTGGATTGCAGCACTGGACATGTGTTTCCTTCACCCCCTAGCAGCACCGGCAGCAGTGAAGATGGTTCAGATGAGGAATAGCTGGGGATGGGAGGATGCTCATGGGAGGCACCTTGGATTCAAATTCTTCTCCACACACTCCTTTGCCCTGCATAACCTGGACCTCTGTGAACAAGCTCTTGTACAAACCACATTCCTTCGAGCTAGTATCACAGCCTTCGAGATCTTTGTCGCTTCTTGATGTTTGCAGCTCATATTGAAGGTTCGATAACTTCAAGACCGGGAATCAACACAACTGCTGCATATCAATAGCGGACACTTTCGGATACTCAATATTTTACACTGCAGAAATCAAGTACTCGCTATATCTTCACTCTACCAAACCAGCGACTAACATTGATTTCTATTCGTACTTTGCCCCTGACCTATATGTAGTTTCACGATGAGATACTCCCTACTCCGCAGTAGTACAAGCTCTCGTGGACATTCGTCAGGAAAATAGATATTAGAAGGAAAATAAATAAGACTTCAGCTCTCATAACGTATCCCTTTACTCCGTAACTCCGTACTCCTCGACCGTCTTCTACCTCTCATATCTCGGGTCAACCAGAGATTTGCCTGCTTCCAACCCCTGGATCGATCAGGGGCTAAGTGATTTCCACGTCTCCACAGCCACCATCCATTGGCTCCTCCGATCCGCTTCCAATAATTAACAACGGGTCCACCAAAATGTCCATTCCATCACGCTGTAGCCAGTGGCAGAAGCTTTGGTTGTGCTGGGCTTAGTGAAAACAGCAATGACGTTGTCAGGAGGTACCTCCTTGAGATTTTATTTTACTGTGATTCTGGACTCAGACAGGAACAAGAACTGCAGCTAGGCATCGGAAGAGAGAGAAAAGTCTCTCGTTTATATTTTCCGATCCATCCCTGTTGATCAGGCTGTGGCAATGGATCCAGCGACGTTTGTTGATCCGAACCTGACGCAGCCGGACCTCTTGGTGCTCAAGTGCTTGCTGCGAGATATCGAAGATGTACAGTCGAAACAGCCGGCGTTGAAGAGCAATGGAAACGGCCACGCCAATGGATCGAGTACTGGTTCTAGCACGCGGGATACGACGAAAGGTAAGCCCCTACAGCTTCTCTCAAGCTTCATGACCGGTAACTAAGACTCCCAAGAAACCGCAAGCTTCCGTGGGCCGTCCCGAGACAATATCAAGCCCGTCGACAAAGAAACCATCGAGCACCTGAAGAACCTCAACGATCCAACGCACGATGACTTCGATCCGACCGTCTTCGTCACTTGGGATACACAGCATCTCCCCTTCCCGGCTATCGTCCAACAATGGCTGATCAAACCGTATGTCGCGATGGCACGCAAACTCGTCCGGGTTGAGACAGACGTCGCCATGTTCTCTCACCTACTTCTATACTTCACGACTTCTGTTCCCAGCGCCATCATACTGTTTTATAACTTCACTTGGGTTCACGGCATACTGCACTGGCTCATGCAGTCGTGGTATATGGGCACATACACGCTTATGATGCACCAACACATCCACATGGGCGGAGTACTGAACAAGAAGCTTCGGCTATTTGATTATCTTTTCCCATACATCACCAATCCGCTGATGGGCCATACGTGGAACTCATATTATTACCATCACGTCAAGCATCATCATGTCGAAGGGAACGGGCCCGAGGATAGATCTTCGACACTACGGTATCAGCGTGATGACCTGTTTGACTTTCTAGCATACGTGGGCCGCTTCTTGTTTCTAGTATGGATTGATCTGCCGGTCTATTTCTTGCAGAAGGGCAAGTACGTGATGGCCGGGAAGGCGGCGTTCTGGGAAATAGGGAATTACCTTGTGCTGATCTCGCTGATCACAATGGTTAATGCGAGGGCGACGGTGTTTGTGTTTTTGCTACCTCTGCTCCTGATGAGGATTGGAATGATGGTGGGCAATTGGGGACAGCACGCACTCGTTGATGAGATCGATCCTACATCCGACTATCGCTCGAGCATCACACTCATCGATGTCCCGGTATGGCTACACCCCCCTTCCCCCTTAACCAATCAAGTTCCAAACTCCGAGTACTAACAGCTACGTGATAGAGCAATCGTTTCTGCTTCAATGATGGTTATCATACATCACATCACCTTAACCCCCGCCGCCACTGGCGCGACCACCCCATGGCCTTCCTATCACAGAAAGCACGATATTCCAACGAACAAGCCCTTGTTTTCCGCAACATTGACTATATCATGATGACGGTAAAGCTGCTGCAGAAAGATTACATGCATCTAGCCAAGTGTTTGGTACCGATTGGCGAGGAGCAGATCAACATGACGATTGAGCAGAGGGCGGGGATGCTGAAGCGGAAGACGAGAAAGTTCAGCGAAGAGGATATTTCGAAGCTGTACGGGAAGAGTAAATAAGATGTAAACATAGACGGATTGGAGGGGTGCATAACTTGCATTAGACGTGGGCTATCCCACTCACTTCGTGATACTGGTACATTAGCATAGCGCTGGATATATTTATCTTCAAAAACATTAGTTCTAGACATACATATAAATCTAACCTAATAACCTAATAACTCTTTCATCTAACATTAAAAGATATCATATTTACATCTAATCTCCCCAAAAGAAAGAAAGGCACCGAGTCATTAGCCCTTACAAGCCCAGTTCAAAACAATTGGCATAGTAAGAAACAGTGGCAGGCCAATCGGAAAAGATCCCAATGACGCCGACCTTTCTAGCCAGGGCATCGACAACACGGTACATATCACCGTCATCCTTGATCGCATTCGCGATAGAAGAGTAGTAGAAGTCACCGTTAGCACGAACCTGGTTCAGGGGCCCAGAACGCTCCAGCGACCAAGTGCTCAGCTTAATACTAGCCTTCTTAGCAGCAACGGCATAGTCAGAAGGGACGATCTCGTTTCCGTCCAATTTAAGCAGAGCATGGAAAGCAGGGGAAAGAGTCTTGACGCCGCTCTTCTTCAACTGTGCCATGGAAGCGGTGGCTGCTTTGGCGCCTGCTGGCGTATCAGGGCGGGAGTCAAGGTACATTGCCTGCTTGGCGTAGTCTCCAGCATGTTTGTTCCAGTAGTAGATGTCCTGTACGGAGAAGGACTGGAGGAAGACGCGGTCGGGATGGATGCGAGCGGCGCGGTACTCGTCTATCAGCTGCTGGGCGTACTCTTCCTGCGAATACTCTCCTTCAAACGGCATGGGGACCTCGGGAGCCTTGAGCTCGGGGGTGAACCTGAGACCATACCCGTCGACGATCTTGATGAATTCCTTGTGCGAGTATAGCTCTCCACAGGTAGATGCGTACAGGTCGGTTCGGAAGGGGGCAGTTCCGTCCATATACTCAGCCACAGTGGTAGCCTTGGGGTTGAATCCGTCCATCTTCCCGCAGAGAGACTTGAATTCGGCCAGGGTGATGTCGCTGGTGCAGCATTTGGCGGAGGCCGGTTTGCCGTTGCCAGCAGGCTTGAAGTTTTGAGTACATTTGGCCGCCAGCGCGGGAACGGCGAGGATGTTGGTGGTGGTGTGCAGGTCACACTGGGAGTGACGGCAGACGAGCTCGCGGTCCTTGGTGAATGCGACATCGCACTCTAGGATCCCAGCTCCCATACGCATGGCGGCCGCCAGACCAGCCTTGGTATGTTCGGGGAACTGCAGGGGAGCTCCACGGTGACTGATGGCGAAGTCGGTGGTGCGGAGTTTCTTGTTCTTGCATGATGCGAGCTTGTCCTTGAGAGATCCGGCGGGCATGATATCGACGAGAAACTCGGGACGGACGCCGACCTGGACGTTGTTGTGTCCATGGCGTCCGAAGTCTGGAGTTGGTGAAGCTGCGGCCGTAGAAGCCAGGACAGCCACGCCGGCGACAATGCTGAACCGCATGATTTCTGTATGTTTCTCGTATGATCTAGATATCTGTCACGGAGCAGGAGAAGGCGATGTTCACTCTCGAGGAAGAAAAGGAAGAGGTCGAGGCTGTCTGGGAACACAGGCAGTATATATCTCCATCAGGACCAGCCTGTCTAACCAGCCTTGACAGCCTTCTTGTCTTCGCCTAGAGGAGGGGCCAAACCCTGTATTATACGGCCCATCTTGCTATGCAACCTCGAGAAAGTCCGAACAAACATCGAAACTGCCAGAGCTCACAAAACGTGGTGGTGAGGGTCGCGGCTTGAGGCTGTCAAAGAGTCAAAAGACTCCATCGCCTTGCAGCAGACGAAGCCCGTCCATTCCCTCGGCTCCAAAGGCTGCAGGTGTTCTTTCTCTTCCTTCTCGTCCTATCCCCATCCTCTTCCTTCTCGACTTTTCTCGCCTTTCTCTCCCATCCATGGTCGACACATGGAGAAGGCTGGAGTCGTGATTGGGAGGGCTCAAAGGTCAGGGGAGCCCCTAGTTTAACATGGACTAAAAAGAAGAACTAGAAAAGGCTTGAGAAGTCAACTTTAGTAGGGCCTTTTTTACTTTAATAAATGGAGTCCTCTTGAACCATCAACACGACTATTTTCCTGGAGCCACAAGTTAGTTGATTTTACTTATACTTGGTTCAACAGCGACAGTTACTCCGTATATTAGAAGAAGAAAAAAAGAAGAAAAAGAAGATGCACCAGCCGGGACTCGAACCCGGGTCCTAACATTGGGAATGTTAGATCTTACCCTTAGACTACTAGTGCGAGATAGCGAGTTAATAATCAGCATAGCTTGGAGATGGACAAGCAGTAGGATAGATGAAGAAGTAGTTGAAGATAGATGGGATAGAGATGGAGAGATGGAGAAGCTGAGCAGTGGTAATGGTTGAGATGGGGGTTGGTAGAGATCGCTGGTCTAGTTACGAGGAGAAGTTCTGTATATTTCTTCTTCCTCGAACATCCAACGAACCAACTGGCATAGTCACCGGTCGCTTCTAACGTCGTCTCTCTCTCTCTCTCTCTAGCTGGTCCATCGGGGTCCTCCGTAACCACCGGCCTCCAGTTCTGGTCGAGATGGACTTGTATAGCCAGGGTCTGCCACTCCAACCCGGCCATCCTTGCAGACGAGGCGCCCTCTTCGTCTCTGGACTCGACCTTCACAGCTCCATGGGCTTTCGATGGGCGCTCTGGGCAGTGGATATAACGGGATTATCGCTATTTCGGAACATTAAACCCTGGTGGCGTGGAGTTTCTTTCCTCCTCCTGCCCTCTTCTTTGCCATGCGTGGGCGTTCGTATAGGCATCCTGCAACTCGATTTTAAGGATCTATATTTGTACAGATTGTGGGTGTGCGTATATACTATAACTGCACATTAGCGGCCCGGAGCAAGCTGCCCACTTCGTTTAGATGCCGCACACGAGATGAGAGATACGAAGGAGCAGCAGCGAGCGGAGTCTGGGCCAGTTGGCCTGATTTGCCAGCGTTTGTTTCATGTGCATCGAGATATGCGACTCCATCTTGATGTCGATAGGGGTCAAATACGACCGGCCACAGACAACCCATTGGACTTTGCTGCCACTGAGATGAAGGATCGGACCAGGATGATTGAGCGTTATGCTTATATTGTTCTTTCCTGTGGTGCAAAGGCTGGAGGTACGGAGTATCTTGCAACCCTTTCGTCTCTCAGGTGCATGGATACATTGTTACCTGCATATTCATGTCGCATGGCGCCGTGCATCCTGAGTGGACTACCAAGCCATGCCCTTCTCGCCATCCCGACCCTTTTTACGCCGTCCCTCGTCAAACTCGCCCTTGGACGGGGATCAAGCTGCCAACTGGCGAACTGGCCTTGGGATTAAGTGGAACTCGTGGAACAATCTTTGGAATAAGTCCTTCTCCACATGGCCGGGGCAGATGTCTCTAGCTTGCCTTCTTGGACGAACTCCTATCCATTTGCCAGCTCTTTTTCTTCCTATCCTGGTGACAGGACATGGCCCGTTGACGGCATGCTCTCTCTCTCTCTTCAACCCCGTACCGCCATGCGCCAATATGCAGTGTAAAATAAAAAAAAGACAGGGATTCACTCTACCTGGTATATACTCTGGGTCTTTGCATACTAGGGATGCGATCTTTTCGCCTTCTCTCGGGCCTACCACTAACCACAACTGCTTGTCGTTAAAACGCTACTTCTTTCCTGCCGTTTCCCTGCTTCCTGTCTCCCTGGGAGGCTTCTTCTTCCTTTTTCCTCGCTGACTTGGGTTCGTGTTGTGTCTACCGTCTTCTATATTTCAGGTTGCAATGGACGCTCAGTCACCCTCCCAGTCAATGTCGGAGGAGTCGTCAGAGAAGAAGATGGCGACCAAGGATGCCGTCAACGCTGACATCGAGGCAATTGGGGAGGGCGACGGCGATAGCAGCACTGACGGTGTTGTTCTGGACGTCTCCGTCGCGCGAACAGCTGGACTGAAGACCGCAGAGGATGGACATACCATACTCGTTCCCCAACCGAGCGATTCCCCAGATGATCCACTGAATTGGTCCGCTTCGAAGAAATGGGTAGTTCTTCTCATTATATCGTTTACTGCGTTTCTGCCGGATTATGGTTCCGCAGTCGGGGCCGTCACTCTACTACCCCAGGCCGAGTAAGTACTTTGCCTTCTTTAAAGCGTCGTTGGATTACG
>JANTQJ010000480.1:0-15059 GCA_032989685.1 Arthroderma sp. PD_2
CACCCCGTGGCGATTCAAGCTCTGTATCTCCGCCACCATTACCTCCAAAGACACCCCATGCTACTCATATTTCACCTCCACCTCCGCCGCCTCCGCCTCCTCCGCAGCGAAGTCCAGCTCCTCCATCTCCACCACCGCGCCAGGCCCCTTCAGTATCTGCACCATCTCACCCTCCACCTCCACCCCTTCCTACTATCAATGCGCCTGTTCCACCACCACCCCCGCCTCCACTTCCGCCCTCATCTACAGCTTCCGCTCCAGTAGCGCCTCCTCCGCCTCCCCCACCACCGCCTCCCCCAGCATCAGGCGGGCCACCGGCACCTCCGCCTCCTCCGCCACCACCACCGCCCGGTGGCTCTGCTCTACCCAAACCCCCTCCGGAGAAGGATGATTTATTGGCTTCAATTCGAGCTTCCGGCGGGCGTGGCCTGCGAAAAGTAAGCGATACCGAAAAGCGCGATCGAAGCTCAGCTATTGTTCCGGGCAGTGCCGCGGATACACCATCTGCTGGTTCGCCTGCTCCCGCTGGAGGCATGATGGGAGCAATACAAGATGCTCTAGCGAAGCGGAAGAAGAAAGTCAGCGCAAGTGGTAAGTTGTTCCTTCAACTCTTAATGTTTAGCAGTATCTACTTTGGAATATAATAGACTAACAGGTTATAGACGACGAGAAATCAGACGATGAGTGGTGATCCTATCGAACATCTAAATCTGAGAGAAAAAGGGGTTACTTTTAGCATTCCATCGCATCCAGCCCTTGTACATAGCATCACCTATCCATAGGCTTGTCTGTCCCCGCTAGCAAAACTGTCTTGCAGGCCAACTGCAATGCAATAAAACGCCTACAAATCTACCCCCTTTTTACCATTTATCATATTGTACTCTATGAAAAGTTGTAGCACGGGAACGGTAAAATGTTAATCCGTCATAGCGTCACTGCAGTCGAAAATTGAATCTCGACCAAAATGCCAAAAAGAAGAACGATGTTCGCAAGTAAGAACAGCGAATTATACCTTGGGCTTGAGCTTGCGGAACCTGGGTGATCAAGCTGAGAGATGGTTTCTCCGTCTCCTGTGAAGACAGTTGCCCCATCTTCGAACCTCCTTCGCTATCTCCGCTGCCAATTCGAATCTCCCCAGGCTCGTTCAAAAGTTTCTTCCCCCCGGCGATGGAGCTCTAACCAGGCCTGTACAGGCCCATTACGGTCCTCTTGGTCATCGCATTCGTCTAATGCGGCATATGGGAGGTTGGCGTATTCGACAAGGTGCTATACTTCACCCCTCAAGTCGTCGTCATTTTCGGGCTCGTCGCTACCACGCCATCGCCAATTTTATGCCAACCGCTATCCATTCCAGAGTACAAATAACATCCGATCGTTTAGTATTACGACTACAAAATGTCGACACTTCCTACGACGAATACTAGGGTTTTCAAAGTCAAATGCTAGCCCCCAGCTACGGCCGGATGATCTCCCTCCAACCACCTCGACTTTTGATGATGGGAATGAAAGCAACCCTTTCAATGTCGGCCGCAACTTGGCGCTGAAGGTATCGAATGAACCTCGACTTCGGTGTACAGAATTTGACGGAGTCGGGAATGTTACTCTTGTGAATGGAGAATTCAAGAAAAGCGAATTGATCGCCAAGGTAAGCCTTTTTAACCCCCGTTATGGGCTTTGGCTTCATTGGGAAACCTCTTCTAATGCTGCCTATTATAGTATGGACTTCTCCCTCGAGATTTGAGGAAAATCGACTCCTCCGTTCTTCCGCATATTCTTATCCGCCATAGTGCGATACTTATCAGCCTCCTCCACTTGAGGGTTCTCATCAAATCAGATCGCGTACTCGTATTTGATGCCTACGGTTCGACAGATACTTATACCCAGTCTTTATTCATGTACGACCTTGAAGGGAAATTAAGGCAGAAAGAACCAGCTTCACGACAAGCTTGGACTTCAGGCGCTTTGCCTTATGAGTTTCGAGCTCTCGAAGCGGTGCTTGTAAGCATTACCAGTGGACTTGAAGCGGAATTTGAAGGGGTTAGGGAACCAGTTGCTAGAGTTCTTCGGGCACTTGAAGAGGATATCGACCGAGACAAGCTTAGACACCTTTTGGTCTATTCTAAACGCCTTGGAACTTTCGAGCAGAAGGCTAGACTGGTCCGTGATGCAATCGACGATTTGCTGGAGGCAGACGACGACCTCACAGCGATGTACCTCTCCGAACGAACGAAAGGTATATATAGAGATGAGCACGATCACCAAGAAGTTGAGATGCTTTTGGAATCTTACCATAAGGTCTGTGACGAAATTGTCCAGGCTAGCGGGAATCTGGTCACCAATATCAGGAACACGGAAGAAATGTAAGAGCTTATTCTATGAGGTTAAGTTGAACTAAGTTGCTAATCCTAAGCTAGTGTGAAAGCGATTCTCGATGCCAACCGCAACTCTCTCATGCTGCTCGAGCTTAAATTCAGCATTGGCACTCTAGGACTAGCAGCTGGCACCCTCTTCTCAGCCCTATACGGGATGAACTTGAAAAACTTCATTGAAGAGTCCGATATTGGATTTGGTAGTGTGTCGGCTATCTGTTTCACCCTAACTGCATGTGTATGCACTTATGGCCTCATAAAATTACGCAAAGTTCAACGAGTTCGGATGTGGGGAGAAAACGGCATTCGGGATTCTTATAGGGGAGGTTTAGCCGTCCGAAGCTGTCCTTCACCCGCTTCTCAGAGTAACTGGAGATCTGATTCCATCAGTCCTGTTTTCCCCGGCGAAGAACGTACACAGAGAATACGTCGGTTACGGGGTGCATCTTCTCCCTCGGCATCTACTACCTCTCCTATGGCGGTTGCTGCAAGCAAACTAAAGAACTCAGCAAAGTCCAAGAAAATGCAGGATCGCAACAAATCCGACATCCAGGAACCGATACAGGAAGAAATCGTCCAGGGCCCTTCCCTTAGCTCAGCGGCTCGCTAGCACCTTGCATATCAATCACCATCGTCGTTGTATTCTAAAACAGCCACCATCTTTCTCCCCTTGACCCCAGTTTTTATTTACCTTGTCCAGCGTTCACGGGAATCATCTCTCCCCTTACAGAACCTTTATTTTGCGTTTTGTTCGTTATCTTTAGATCTCCTTATCATGTATTCCACGGCTATTTGGGTACATGAGGAGCGTGTTGGTGTCTCAGGGACTTGGATCAGGGGTTACATCGTATCAATTTAACGATATAGAAGAGTATATAATAAAGCACTAGAATTACGCCTTATCATGATAAACACTGTTCAAAAAATAGTTCAACTGCTAGAGTGTGAGAAGTATACTGAAGATAAGATTCATTCATTCGTTCATTCATCTAGATGATATAAGGTGGATTTTGTAAATCCGAATATCCCGACAAGGAGGAAAGGAAATGGGTGGTGTCACCAGTGTGTGGGTAAATAATGACGGTGGGGCTGGGATTCTAAACGCCGACGCGAGCTAGAAGCTCTGTATAAGGAATCAAATACCATAATCATTATAGGAAATGTAAAGAGTGTATGGTTATCTCAAAGGTAAAACTTCGCCAACGCGGCTATAGGGTTCAATGAGCCGCCGACGAGCTCTCTCCTTGGCCGTACTGGGAGACGTAGACGGGCGTGCTAAGAATCTGCCTTGCACGGAGAGTCTAGAAGTGGTGGTGGACGAGCAGGAAATTTCAGAATCTCCAAAACTCGGGGCGATGGTTGAACGCCTGGTCTCGCTCCTAATTGCGGCAGCAGAGGCAGTAGCCAAACCACAGCCGCTATCATATGAGGTACGATATAAATTGAGCATGTCAATGATATCATCGCTAACACCATCGACAGTTGAAGTGCGGTTGCGTTCCCGTTGAGCGTCACACTTAGCACCGACCTCAAGTGCGGAGAGTAAGGCGGATTGGAGCATCTTGTTTTGGCGTTCGAGGTAGAAAACGCGGTCTTGGAGAAACTGTTGTTGATGTGATTGTGTTGCTAGGGATGATTCGGAAGTTGGAAAGTAGTATTTAAAGGAGGTGGGGGTGTATGGAGATAAAAGAGAGTCAGGGTCGTTGGGACGAGTTGCGTTGGCGCTGGGAGGTGTAAGCGGTAGGGGTTCGTCATGAGAGAAATTACGGGCCTTAGTGTTCTTGTCATTTGTAAGGATGGAATTTTGTCGATTTCGGTGATGGCTTGATCGTGTAGACCGTCTTGACTTGCCGCTATGGGCTCTGGTTCCCATACCTTCATCGTCTGAAGATGGTAGTGATGGTGAAACAGGACGGGATACGCTCTCCAAGGCACGAAGTCCAGCCACGCTCCGTGGGCTCATCAATGACGGCCTTTGAGGTGCGGGAGCAGGGAAGGATTGAGAGTGTCGAGGGCTGCTTGGTAAAGATCCTCCTGCTAATATGGAGAACGCGTTATGTTTATGCCTGAACGACCTTTCTCGCATTGCTCGGTCTGTAAAGACTGAGCCGTCCGGCATAATTGTTCTCAAAGGTGACCCGCCGACAGAAGACTTGGCAGCATGATCACAATTAGACCCTTCTACTGTATCCTTTGACAGAGTAGATTGGATTGTAGGCGTGGTAAAACTGGTGGGAGAGGATACTGACTCCTCGCTGCTTCTCGAACTTCCGTGAGATGAAGAATGGCAATTGATGATCGCTGGTGAGCTGGCCTGTCGGGCTCTAACAGTATCAATGTTTTGCGGTACAGCTAGGCCTTTGTTCGATGCTTTCAACGCAGCTCGAGCGGCGGCAACATCTCTCATCCTCAAAGCATGGATGTTATCTAGCCTGCTGGCATTTCGAACAGGCACGGGAGGGAAGTGGGCAGGCAGGACTTTGGGTACCGCATCCGGATTTCTCTTTTTCTCAATAGAGATTTCTGGGGCGCTGCTCGTAGGAGACTTGGGGGAGTCACTAGTACAGGACGAGTTGCCGGTTGCACCTTTAGAGACAGTGGGTGGTGGAGAAGATGGCATAGACTTTGATGCATCATGACGAGGATGCCCAATGTCCTCAGGCTTCTGAGAAGGGTTTTGCCAAGTAAGAGGAGAGGTCAGGGCGCTGCTACTTGCGGAACAAGACAATGCAGACACGGAGAAGACGTTTGATGACGGAGTGGGCGACGGCTCCGACGACACGGAGTACTTCCTGGAGCTATCGATCGGTACAGGGATTAGTCCTCGGGATTTCGATCCAGACTGGGCCGATGAATCAAGGTTTTCACTGGAGTCAACGGAGTCAATTATTGCAGGTTTGTCAGAACTCTCGAAGCTGTCTGGGTAGTTGATAACATGATCCTCAGAAATTGGACAAGATAGTCGACAACAGAGGCTGCTGAAATCCGTTCGCCCAGCCCTTCGCGCCTTTCGGCTCGAGGTCCTCTCCGGAAGGCACTGGACGTCAATAAAAGTGGACTCGCAGGTAGTCGAAATCGAGTGTCGTTTACTAAACCCAGAGCTTGTGGTGGTTGACCTTGTAACGCGGATAGAGTCTCGTTTGTAAATTTGAATTTGTTGTCCTGATTGCTCGTGGTCTTCGGGGGTATCTGGAAGTGGCTTATCTTGAGGCCAGTAAACTGAGCCCTTGGCACAATTATGTGGCATCGCAGGTTTGGCTGGAGGTTGAGGCTTGTGGTTACCATCACGGCGTACGGGGTTCGGTTGTATTGGCATGGGTTGTATCGGCATTCCAGTATCAGTATCTATCCCAGATAGTATTTCACGGCCAGCCGAAGTGTCCGTCCATTCCATCTTTTCGTTTCCATACATATCTCCCGTGAGTGTTGCGGAAGACAAATCGTACAGCTGTCCCATCGTAGTTGACGACGGGAAAGGTTCTGGAGCCACAATGCCATTTGAAGGGGCTTCTTTAGAAGAGGGCAAGACCGAGATGCCTGGGTACGCACATTCGCCATCCACCTCTGCCTTGGGACTCGCAATAGGTCGATCGATGTTGCTATCATGTGAGCCTCGAGGGCTTCTGGTGCGAGGGGAGTACTGCAGGCTCTCCATACTAGTTGCAGGATTTAAATGACCATTCCTCTGTTTGTCCCTGGTGGCGTGTGAACGACTCCATAGATCAGGGGCAAACAATTTAACAGGAGATTTTTTCCTCCGAGAAAGGGGTTTATCACGCACTCCAAAATCATTTTGGCGCTGTCTCAACTGTCGTAACTGTCCGTTAAGCTCAAGGCTGTCAAGGTCGAAATCGTAGGGGTCTGGCATGGGAATCTCGCAGCCTTTGAAGAATCTGACGAGCTCGGAAACGTGCTCTGATCTCTGGGGCCGACATGCAGACCCGGCAGATCGAGGGCTATAGTGGGGAGCATTCTTGTTTCTCTTGTTGGCCTTTTTGCTCGCGGGAGTTCGACCGGAGGTTGATTTAGGATACTCATCCCTTCCTATCGACTCAGCTACAGACAGCCTCGGAGTTTCCCAGGCAGAGAAGCAGAAGCTCTCTTCCGACGATCTTGAGGGCGTTGTTGGGTGCATCATTCTCGCTAAATCTGCCCCGTAGGCTTCACCTTTCTAGATAACAATAATATAATAGAGATACTTGTCACAAGAGGCGCTGCCTGAGCACCCAAGCCGACGTAAAAATCGCCTCGGTTATATGCCAGTCATTGCAGGGGCTCGAGCTCCGTGTGATTCAAAGTGAGGACATCCCCAGAAGGCAAGCTGTCAGACCTCTATGGGTAAGGGATGGGGTAGTTCACGTAATGTAAGGTACTGGAAATGCCGCGACGGGATGACGGCTGAGGGTGATCGTTTAATAGCAATTTCATTAAACTAGACGTCCAGATGAAAGGCGAGAAAGGGTGAGGGCATCCCACAGAGCGATGCAGACGAGAGACGGGATGAGAAAGGGCAGCACAGCATCAAGAATGGTGAGCAACTGCGGGAAGCTGCATTTTGGGCGTCAGAGAGACAGGAAGATCCGAGTAGAAAGCTTCGCGTTGTATCTTTATACGAACGTAAACCTCCCACTTGGGAAGAGGTAGGAAAAGCAAATATATAGAAAAACAAAGAGCCAGAAGAGAGAAAAAAAAGCAAAACCTTCAAAGGTGGATTTGAAGGAATTGAGGGAAGAGAGGGCAAGACCAGGAGAGAGAAGAGAGCAGAGCATGCGTGCTCTGCTCAAAAAGTAAATATGAGCCAGACTATGGGATGCAGAATGATCCAAGGCTATCCCACTGATTCACAGAGCTAACTGGATGAACCCTGTCGAAGCTGAGGGCTCGACAAATCAAGGCGGGTGAAGATGACGGGGAGAAAAAGCAAGCCTGCCACTTTGAGTGTTAGTTACATGGCACAAGCAGAGAATTGGATCTATCAACGCCTTCCGGGCAAGAGAGCCATCCCACTGGAGTAACCCTTGACGCACACAAGGTGGGTTTGCAAGGCCCAAATACCCAGTTCCGTACGGAGACAAGGGGGGGGAATAACCATCACAAAAGTCAAAGGCCGTTAAAGCTAGAGCGTACCGGACGCCCGGAGAGCATCATTGGGCCGGCTGGTAACTATAGAAATCCAGGTCTATATCACAAAAATAATGCAGCGGTGTTTTTTTTTTTTTCGTCGTTGGTTTTTTGGAGACGAAGGTTGGCCGATGGAGCAAAAAGTTGCGAAGTTCTTCTGCTAAAGTAAAAGTTGCCGCTTTGGGCGTTTGCCTAGGGCTGAGTCAGCCACTTTCTCTGCTCGGTGGGAAGACAGATCACAAACTCGCTTCTTTTCCACGATCACGATGCAAGGGGAGCGAGATCGAGAGGAGATGGGCGAAGAGGGTGAAGGGCAGGCATATCACGACAACCAGGGAAGTTTAGAACCTGCACGTCGGCCCTGATTGGCGGTTGCTTGTTCCCTGAGGCCGCTTCTCTCAATTTTTGGCACAAGAAGAGAGGAAACGCTCGGATCTGCAGATATTCAAGTTGATGCTCGCTCTATCTTTGCGTTACCCAATGGGATGGATACCATACGGAGTACCATGGACAGGTTAATTGCCGTAAAAGCCACTCTTGCGTTTTCCCCCTTTTTTCTGTTGTTGTTTTTTGAGGGCGTTCCTGACACGCATCGCAGGGTTGCACGCACGACGCGATCCAGAGGGTACGAACCAATATTCAGTTACCCGTGCAACGACTAAAAAACGGTGCAAGGGGGAGTGAGAGCCCAGTAAGAACGTGTGAGAGAGAGAGAAAAAGCAAAAGCCGAGAGAGCGGCGAAGGGCAAAGGGTCACGGCACCTCTTTTTTTCCAAGGAACAACGGGCTATCTTTAGCACGAGGTACTCCCTACCCCGGCGGTAGATGGTAAATAGCTGGTACGCGAGTCATCGGTTGCAGGTTGCGTGCAATTTCCCCCAACCACCACCGTCCGAATCTCTACTCCCTGATTTATGCAAGATATAGATCGATCATAACAGGGGGAAGAGTTCTAGATTGGTTCTCGCTTGATTGCCGCCGAAGATCTAGGCCACGATGGATAGCCTACACAGAAAAAATCTATGCAGCATGACCAAGCTTCAGACCAAGAACACAATTTAAATTTGCTACCCTCTATGATAATAAAAACCGAGTAGGTATCTTCGAGTACGACCGTTCAGGGAACAGGTATTTTCACCCAGTTCTTCATTCCATTCCTGTTTGCCTTCTCTACGTCCTCCTCCATGACGAACATTCGTCTCTGCCCACAATATCCACCAGGCAATGCCTTTCGTTCGATCATTTGGAACGAACCTCCCAGATGACTGTCTGCGTTACCCTGCCAAACATTTTCCCTCACCAGCTGCCCGGGAGTATGAGCTCGACGCGGGTTGTTTTCTGGGTAGGCCAGCCAGCTCAAGATATACTGCAAGTTCGCAAAGATGCGTTCATATCTTCTGAAAAACCCAAGCCACTTCCAAGTATTATGCGAGTAGGCCACTCGAATGTACGGGTTTAAGAAAACACCAGTCTGATTTGCAACGGCACCATCACCAAACTGATCTTCCAAATCTGCAAAGATTAAACAGCATTCAGAAGACTCCCAGAATGGTTCTGGATCATGCCGGAAGTGGCTGACAAGGTGACTCGTTGAGTCAGACGTTGAGAAGCTTTGAAACATATCTGCTTGAAAGGAGACCATCCCTCCCCAACAGCTTTGAACTTGGACTGCATCAGATTCTGCCAGTACTTGGTTTCTGCTCTTCGCCTGTCCAACGGGTGCAAACCAAGGAAAGAACATCAAACCAGTGCCATAGCCTTGGGCATCTCTAACCACAAAGGTGTCATAAAACATGACGTTGGACACAAAGTCGACCGCACATGCGGCCCGATATCGAGCGTGTCCGCTTTCGTCCACGTTGGTTGAAAACAGTAGCTGAGCTGCATCGATGGCTGAAAAGTAGATATCGTTCAGAAACAGGACGCGGTCAAATTTCACTTTAGCATGGTTGAATCCGTTCCCTTCTTCGTCTTCTGATGGTATATATGCTGAATCTAGAGGCTCTAGCACTCGATTGCGAACTTTGGCCAGGTACGCAATACGTTTTACTCGCTGGTATCCAGACGGAAGGGTGACTTTCGGGAAATCATTGAGGGATATGTGGTCGCCAGCGACGATGGATGAATTACCTGCACCATGGAGTATACGCCTTTAGCTTGTGGTTTCTTCAACGCAAGAAGGTTGTTGTACTGGGATATACAGACATGGTAGTTTGGTTGCCAACTCCCTGAGAGCGTCTTCCGTCCCACTTCCACTATCATTTTCATAAATACTGACAAAAACGTTATCTTCGCCGAGGATATTGACCAATTCCAAAAGTGAGTTCCCCCAGGGGCCCCGAATCATCCCTTCCTGCACGATATTACTTGCTATGAAGATCTTTTCGTTATTCGGATTCCCCCGACCAGACTGCATGCTGCTGAGAATCTTCTGGCGCAAATCATCATAATGTTTCGGTGGAGTTTGATATGAGGGTGAGAAGAGGGACTGGATTGCGGATACTACGATGAACAGCGAGACCAGGAGCCCAACAAGCCGGAGCACGCGGTGAGTTCTCGATATTCTGTAACCACGTCTTGTCGGACAGCAGCCGATTGTAGAAAGGATGTGATGGCCTGCCTTGTCAGTCCGCCTTGTAGACGAGTTTAAAGCCGTCGGGCCTCGTCTATGGGTAGCTTGTAACGGTCGACTGATGGGACAGGGTCGTTCGCGTCGGGAAGACAAAAGGCCCACGTCCTCAGAATCGTAACGGGTTTCTGATGCCGAACGCCGGAAGAAATCGATGAACCTCATCTCTGGGAGGGAACGTTTATCAAGTGAATGTCATAGAAAAGCAATGAAGGCCTGTTGGAGGGAGAATGCATCGCGCGCAGTGAACACGGTAAAGGAGTTGAAATCTAAACAAACTTGGGCGGTGGCTTGAAATATCTGAATACTTTACACAATGGCTGACGTCAGGCCAGGATGGGATGCTATCTAAGTTCTTCGCAGGATCTCTCGGAAGAGACAATTAAAGTGTATTGCGTATTCAAAGGGCTCGCTCAGCTGTTGATTTACGGAGGATTGATCGGCTTCAAACAGGTGGATATTTAATATCCTGTTGCGTGTCTGAACAACATCCACCTGAGAGACTCTGGTATTCGATATATGAAGGATACTATCATGGACACTGCTATATACAGTGGCTATTTGCACGCTCTTCTATCACCGAAAAAAAAAAAAAGAGAGACGAACCGAACAAGTAAACAAGCAGGGGGATCAACTGTAAAGCCGTGGCCCGAAAAGCTTGTCAGTTATAGTAGATCCTTCAACTTGGGTCTTTTTCCCCTGGAGGATGGATGGCCCATTCGGACTACGGACTTGTCTCAGGTAAGTCAGTCCGTCCAAGACTAGAAAAAAGAGGACAGGATTCACAAGGGCGTGGACAAGACTGAACTATGTGGATAGAGGTGAAAAGGACCAGAGTCACCACGGCAAGAGGCTTGGTCGCTCACCTTGAATTTGAACAGGGGCTGCATTCAGAAGCTTGCATTTGATATGCACGATTTTATGTATACAACATGAGAATGATATTCTGAAACGCGTCTTTTCAAGCTTATACAATGCTCTTGCACATCAATCGCACAGTACAGGCGACATGATGGCTTCAGAACTGGAATAGAAATGGAAAGAATGGTGGGTAAACTCGTCCCGTCTCGACTGAGTTTGGTGCAGAATGCAGGGATATAGCTATATCATGGGTTTTATGATCTGCAGGAATACTGCACAGTGCAACCTCATGCTGCACAGTTTCGGTACGGAGTATGTTGCGTATGCGTTGAAGCTCCCTAAGCTGTTCCACGGAAAACTAACTGTTGAGTATAGCCGCAAGTCTGCATCTCCGCGCCTACTACAGACAATGGGCGATGGCTACGATTTAACAAGCTACATCTCAAATAAGACCTGCTCTATAACTCTGCGGTTATGCTTCCTGGTCCCAAGTCCCTGTGTTACGTCTTCGGAGGGTGTGAGAGAATCGACGTTGACTCGCGGACGTATAGTACTGTGTGGCACGGTGAATCGCATCCTGTCCGACTTGACGCCCGTTTCCGTTGTACCAGGCCTGAGATGGCCGAACACAACAAAATCATGGATGGCAGAGAGAGAGGCTGGGAAATAACCCGCCCGCTCAACGACTCAACAGCTCTACGGGTTGCCGAAACTTTCGCGGCTTCCAGGCTAGATAGGTGGTAAGCCTTTGGAAAGAAGGAAACCAGAGAGTGCATCTAGTTCCCATCCTGGCGCTTCTCTTCGCACAAAAGCGCGCGTACCTCCAGATTATATGCAAGGTTGAAGCTCTCTAGACGCGTATACCCGTGGGCGCGTACCAAGCAGTGTACGTGACTGGTGTAACGACTTCCCGTTATGACGGATTTCCAGAGATCTCTCTATAGAGCCCGCATATCTGATACTACCGCCATCTCGGATACAATCAAGTGCCCTGAAAGCTGCAAATTACATACATATCTTGGACTACGGATGGAACACAAGATTAAGCCTTTTTTTTTCTTGCGTACCTCGCATCAAGAGCTCCCGAGAGTGCATTTTGGCCCGACCTGGCCTTACGCAAGACTAGAGATAGTGTGAATCTGGCTGGTTGGGTTCCATGAAGGAATGGCTGCATGGGTTGAAGTACGGTTCACATTCTCCTGCGACCGGCAGACGGCAGCATCTCGCGCAGGTAAGAGTTTTCACTCTCACCATTCACGTCCTGTATACAGTGGTGCATCCTGGATACAGCTTGTCATGCAAGAAAGCTCCATATGCAAGCTAGGCCGCATATCCTGGATAGGGAAATGAGCCAAAGCTCCCGTACCTGCGTATTTCTCCTGCTTATTTCTCCGGCTTTGGGACTTGTGTAGAGTTGGAATCAGTATCAAGATCACATTCGGTCCCTTGTGAACGCGTTCCCTTAATTGACCAGCACCCCACCACCTCTCATTTACGCGTTTTGATAGGAATCAAGAATAAGTGATTGGAAGACCTATCCAACCGGCCATCTACGGTCCAGAATCACACATTCTAGGCCCAACTCCTACGCAGAACATATTTTTCTTGCGAGTTATGTATGACATAGCCAGCATCCTATCAGCGCGGGTATCCATAGGAAGGGCCGGTGAAATCCCTATTTGGACAGTAGACCCTGGATAATCAATCCCCGGAAGACGAAGAAAGCTGAAGACAGGGGGAAAGGGAGAATAAAGGGGGTTGGGGGGAACAGATGGAGTTGCGGAGTATACACGGCCCATAGGCGGTGCTCAGGAGAAGGTCTCAAGTCAACACCAGAGACGACCAGGCGGTGGTTGATTGGCAGAAACATCTAGAATTTCAATTTCACCATGAGCGGAAGAAGGTGAAGAAGAAGAAACTTCCGTTCCTCAAAGCAAAGTTGTGCCCTCGACGAAAACGCCATATGCAAGGCCTTCGTAAGGAATGGGTAACGTAAAAGGAGTTCTACCCGTCCCAAGATGAATCCGCCAAGGTGTCTAGCTAGGAGTTAAGTATACCAGACACAGAAAACTGCGTCACTGTGTGAAAGTGCGCACCAGCAATAATATCACAATATAAGGTGGCAGATGCAAGGATGAAAATTATCTAGGAATACAGTGCAAGAATGAGAAGGGGGAAAAATTGCAAGCGAGAATATTTTTGGTGTTGCATAGATCGGTGAAAGTTGCATCTCTTATGACATACACACTACTACGTGCGGTCTGTCTGTCTATTACCTTCGCTTTGGGCGAATAAACACATCTGCTGGTTTCTTTTTCCGCATGGGAGGTGGCGGAGGTCGCCTGTCGCCTTTTGGCCGCATAGGAGGTCCCGAGTTCCCGCTTGGGTCGCCAGCCTGTGATAGTAGTGTCAGTTCTTGCTCTCATGTTGCATGCAGTGCATTGTTGCTCTTAAAATCAGCACAATGGGTATAGATTTAAGGCTCAACACTTACTTTGTTGGTCGTCTGAGCTGCCGATTCGGTGGCTATCGGGCGACTCTCGCGGCTATCCCTCGACGGTACCACAAGATCCTGAGAGAGTAGAGTCATGTCAGTAAGTGTTCATCGGAGCCTCGCAGGCAGTTTACTTAGACATACACTTGGGGGCGGCGCAACACTGTGAGGATCCGTCTTTCGTCCTCTTGGTCCTTTCGGTGGATTAAAGGCCTGTGCCTGTGCCGCCGCAGGCGCATCGTCGTCTTGCTTCCCTCCCCTAGGTCCTTTTGGAGTAGCGGCAGATGGAGTTTGTTGGTCGAGTCGCATCATCTTAGGGTCGCTCGAAGCTTGGGAGATGCTCAAATCGGATCGCTTCCTTTTTCCAGGGCCATAAAGTTGGTGCTCTGTATGATAACGCTGGTGGCCGGGGTTGCTCACTTCCGCCGGCGACTTTTTCCCGGCCACTTGAATAAGGGGTATTTTTGGATCATGGGCAGCGAGTTGTTTTTGCTTTTGCTGTTCCATCCTCGCCTGCTGTTTGCTCTTGTGGCGTGATTCCTCCCTGATGATTCTATTCTTTTCTGATTTGTTTAAGACCGTGGTGGATTTGCAGTTCGTCGCAATATGACCAGTTTCCCCACATTCTACGCATCGTTCTGCTTTGCAGTCCCGTATAGAATGGGTGTCATCTCCGCATCTTCGGCAAGTGCCCTGACTGGCCATCTTAGCCTCGACGTTGTCACAGTTATGTGTCATATGTTGGTGGCTCCCACAATACCCGCAAACGGCCAAATCGTTTAGTCCAGATTTCCCTCCTGAAGGGCCATCTGGAAGACGCGATATAGGAGTGTTCGCCGCACTTCTTGAGGGAATGTCGTCCAGGAATGACTCGGCCGACTGGGGGTTAGAGATTCTGGAAGGTGGTCGAGAGATGCTACCTCCCGTCAAAGAAGAGCCTGGCCTCGACGAAGGGTTCGAAATAATGCCAGTTTCTGGAAGCGCATCCACCATCTCAACATTGTTCAACTCCATATCCAAGCTTATTTGGGGTTTTTGTAAAATTTGTAGGATGTCTCCCTCCGTATAGAGCTCTCGTCCTCGTGCATCGTGGATCAACGCCCTCCAAAATTCGCCTTGTATGAGAGATTGAGAGTTTCCAAGTACCCAAAGCGACGATTTAGCTCGCGTTAAACCAACGTTCATTCGACGAATATCAGACAAGAAACCTATTCCACGGTTGGATGCTCGGACACAGGAGAATATTATAACTTCACACTCTCTTCCTTGGAACGCATCTGTGGTATTAAACTCGACGGCTGTGAATATAGAATTGCCGTATTTCGCAGCAAATCGAGCCTTGAGCTCCCGTAACTGGCCTTTATATGGAGTGATGATACCAATCTTCCTCGTAAAGTCGTAATTTTTATAATCAGCTATGAGTCGATCATAGAGACGCATTGCTACCGTGAGTTCTGCGATGTTTACCAAAGAGTGGCCTTTGGCAGCGCTTGAATGCATTCCTTGAACATCGAAAAATCTGTATGGGCCGAGCAGCTCACTTCCGTGCCACGGCTTCTTCCGCAGCCGCCCCATTTCAGGACCAT
>JANTQJ010000481.1:0-15054 GCA_032989685.1 Arthroderma sp. PD_2
GATATAACGACGGCGAGATAGAGATTCAAGCCTGGCAATCTTTGCAAAGTTGATATACTAAAAACCACACTTACTTGTCTGTATTATCTCAAGATACTCTATAACAATGTCCTCCGAAACGTCTGGAGGGTTTTCAACTGCTACAAACCAGGCCATGGGGACTGGTAGGGCTGGGAGCGCTGGGGCTGGTGCTTCCGCCCCAGCTGGAGCTGCGAAAGAATCAGCGCAGGAAATTGGCCATGGAGTGAAGTCTGCCGCTGCAGGCGTTCATGTGAGTCAAATTCGGCTTGATAAAAGCATAGATCTGGGGTCTAACGGTTAGATATAGGGATTGGGTGAAAAAATCCGAGGTACAGCTGGCGCAGCTGTTGACAGGGCAATGAACGACCCAGAAGGTTCCGCAAAAAACGAACGTGTCGTCAGGGAAGGTGAGCAAGAGATGACCACTGGCGACTTTAGTCATAACACAAGAGAAAGAGAGGGACTACCACATAGCGAGCGAGGGATGGGCACACAGAGAAGTGCTGGCACTGCTAAGCCACCTCCAGATTACTATTAAGCGAACGGCTCTTGATACACTCAATAGTGCCTGGTGTATATTTACTTGCATGGTTTATACTCTTGTGTTTCATTAAAGTATGAAATTTCAATCAAATTGAATCCACGTACATAGCCGGTTATATTTCAGCAAACCAATGGATAGTTGCTAGTTGCAGCTGAAAGCTGATTATATTCCCATCGGCTCTTCTAGCAGGCGTACAGGTAGCTGGGTATATTGTATATGGCCCTCAAGAGGTTATAATGCGAACTCAGCGTGGGTTGAAAGTGAGGAACTCAGTAGACCTTGGTAAGGAAGCTGGAACCTATTATTGGTTGTATTTGTTAGTGAGCTAAAACATGAACTCAGTATCTAGTGCCAATCTACCTACACAACTCCATTGATCTATCCATCCTTTGTATAACAAATTGGTTGCGTGGCCGAGCCACCTTCTTAGTCACTGGGTGCCGACGCCGTATATCTTATAGATAAATGTTGACAGGGCAGTGTTATCAATTCTCTGGTGTATAACAAGCGGAAAATGCTCCTGGAGGGTCACTAAGTTATGGTATCAAGCTCTCAGTACATTGCAACGGGCGGAGGCAGCACAACTGAGGTAGACATGGGTCCATTTATAAAATGCCCTGTTTTTGCAAACTATTGATTCATTATTAGCAATGTTGATTGAGAGAAGTGTATATGACAAGCAAAGGGGGTGACTAGGCGGGATACATACTCAAGGTAAATACGTTCAGGCATAACATTACCCTCAGCATCTTCCATCTGGACCACATTCTCTTTGGATTCCCTCTCGTGTTTCCGTTCCTTTTCGAGTGATTCCCATAGCCGCAGAGCCTCGTCAATCTTGATGATTTCTCTGAACAGACTTGTTTGTTGTGTAATGCCAAGGCACCTCAGGCCATAGATATGTCGAGCCTCTGAAAAGTGCTTGTCAAAAGCACGGCGACCCATATAAACGAAATTTCCGCATATCTCGCAAGGAAACTCCACCCCGAGACCGTGTAGCTTGTAAAGCCAGTAAGGTATGGGTTTACCGTCCCATGCGAGAGGCAGTTTCAGTGGGTTGTATACCTTTTCGTCACTATCGCTCTCGGAATCAGAGTCCCGGCGTTGTCCCATGGTGGTATCCCCAGAATCAGCAAAAAGGGCATCAAGCTCCATTTGGCGCTCACGCTCTGTCATGCCTTGCTTCCTCTCAACATTGACGCGAGTAGCTTGTCGTTCTTCCTTGAGGGCTTTCGCTAGGGAAGTAATGCGATGTTCACGCTCCGCAACTGCACGCTCTTTAAGGCCGCGGACTACCGCATCATTGTCTTCTCCAGCCTTCGGTTGCTGAGTTTCTGGGTTACCACTCGCCTCTTTCGCCGCAGCGGCGCGGATATGTTTCTTGCCCTTTAAATGATTCTTGTACACATTCTCGTTTGTAAATTCCTTCTCACAATCGGGACACCATATTCCTTCCCCAGAACCTTCGGTCTTTGGCCCGGCGCCATTTTTACCATGCGCTTCGTCATCCCAGCCAGGTAGCTTTTTAGCTTCCCAGAGCTCTGCAAACTCGGTATCAAAGCTTGCGAAAAGCTCGTCGAGAGGCTCTAAGGGATTGGATCGCTTGATAAAGCTCTCCAGGTATGAGGCGAGCTCACCGACATAGTTAAAGTATTGATCAGTAAGCTTGTTGGCGCGTTTCACAGGTAACTCCGGCTGGGTAAATACGTCGAATAAGTCCAGATACTGCAGATATGTGAGTCGCTTTACTCCTGGTAAATTCAGGTAACTTTCGTGAAGCTTTGTGAGATCGAAGAACTGGCCCAACGACTCTTCTCCGGTGAACATATTCTCTACCTCCTGCAGTGCTGCATCATTCTCGCCGGAGCCCTGACGATATGCCCTTTCGAGGTTTTCGACTGGTTCATTCGGGTATCGGCGGTGGAAGTCCTTTATCTCTTCTAGCTGCCTATAGAATTCATCCATCGGGTCACCGACAGACAGGGACTGGATCTCTTTTGCGCGAAGTCCATTTGCATCTTGATATATATCAAGCAACCGCTGAGACTGTTCTTGAATGCGATTGAGGAAGCCGGCGACCTGATGATCACGAACTAATCGTTCTCGAATCTTTTAGATGTAATTTCTATCATCAGTAAAATGAACTCCAATGGTCTCCAAGTGATCATATAACTCACATTACGAGGTTCCTCAGCAACGCGATCGCTGATTCCTTGCTCAAGCCTCTCTAGGTCTTCATGGATAAATCTCTGATCTTCTAATAACATGTCGGCGTTCGAAGTAGGGTACACAGTAATAAACAAGGCTTCGAGGCTGGCAATACAGGTTTGTCGCGTTTCGTAGTTGTCGTGAATGGAGAGTAATTGGCATCTCTTTTCTCCGTATAAAATTTGGCTGGGAGCTTCGAGCTGGAGGTTTGCACGTGACTCCAACAACCAAAACTTTCCAGCAAGATCAAGTTCAACTTCTTCGCGGCGTCGCATTTACGAACTTCAAGGCGAAGAGAAGAATTACTATTTACACTTACAGATTTATCCAGAGGAGTTTGAAATTGCGCATCCAGCTCAATATGGCGGAGGGAATTGACAGACAGGCCGATGGTAGGTTCTGCACCCCAATTCTGTACTGAAAACGCGCAGCTAATTGAGGATCATAGAGCGGATGGAGTTCGCAACATCGAAGGAGGTGACGGTGGCGCCTACTTTTGATGATATGCATCTGAAGGAGAATCTTTTGCGCGGAATATATGCATACGGATACGAATCACCATCAGCTGTCCAATCTCGTGCGATTGTCCAGATTTGCAAAGGACGTGATACCATCGCTCAGGCACAATCAGGAACAGGAAAAACGGCAACTTTCTCTATTAGCATCCTGCAGGTTATAGATACTGTTCTTCGTGAATCCCAGGGTATGTTATATGATATCCATATGGAGGCCGAACGTTTGGTGGCTGACGGAGGATGTGCAAACCAGCTCTTGTCCTTTCCCCCACTCGAGAATTGGCGACTCAGATTCAATCCGTTGTTATGGCCCTCGGAGACTACATGAATGTACAATGCCATGCGTGCATCGGTGGTACTAATGTTGGCGAGGATATCCGAAAGTTAGAGCATGGACAACACGTCGTCTCTGGAACCCCAGGTCGAGTAGCAGACATGATCCGCCGCCGTCACTTGCGCACCCGTAACATCAAGATGCTTGTCCTTGACGAAGCTGATGAGCTTCTCAATCGCGGTTTCCGAGAGCAAATCTATGATGTATACCGCTACCTACCTCCAGCGACTCAAGTTGTTGTCGTTTCTGCAACCTTGCCCTACGATGTCCTCGATATGACAACCAAGTTCATGACTGATCCAGTTCGCATTCTTGTCAAGCGTGACGAATTGACACTTGAAGGATTAAAACAGTACTTCATTGCGGTGGAGAAAGAGGAATGGAAATTCGACACACTTTGCGATCTTTATGACACCCTTACTATCACACAGGCAGTTATTTTCTGCAACACGAGGCGCAAGGTCGACTGGTTGACGGATAAGATGAGAGAAGCCAATTTCACAGTATCCAGTATGCATGGTGAGATGCCTCAAAAGGAACGAGACAGCATTATGCAAGATTTCAGACAGGGAAATTCCCGTGTTCTTATCTCTACTGATGTCTGGGCTCGTGGTATCGATGTTCAGCAAGTGTCCTTGGTTATCAACTACGATCTACCAAGCAATCGTGAAAATTACATCCACAGAATTGGTCGAAGTGGACGATTCGGTCGCAAAGGTGTTGCAATCAACTTCGTGACCAGCGAAGATGTTCGAATCTTGAGAGATATCGAGCTTTACTACTCCACTCAGATAGACGAGATGCCCATGAATGGTATGCCATACCCTATACTCGCGACAACCTCTTATCATTCGCTGGTCTGGTTGCTAACTTACTTGAATAGTTGCCGATTTACTTGCTTAATTTCTTCATGGCTTACCTGCTCGGCATCCACTAGATCCGGCAGAAGTTGGAACGTGCCTGGATAAACGATAACCATGATTTGCGGCCATCATACATACCATAAGGTACCCCTTGCGCTCCGTGTATATACCAACGCGGAGCCAAATCGTAACCTAATACCAACGAACAATATTTTACGTCGTTTCGCGTGAAAAGGGACCTGTCTCGAAGGAGCACTCGTGGAGGAATAGGGGATATTGTTAAAACAAGTACGTTGCTCCTCAATACCACCCCCCCCACTATTGTTTATTCACGCTATTTCACAGCTAACATCGCTTTCTTATAATTGCCATTCAGGATTGATGCCTTTTAATATTTTTTCCTAAACATAATGCGCCCCCTATTAGGCTACTCCAAAAAATGTATTCTAAACACCAAACAGTAGTGGCTGTCGGTTTCTTTACATTATTGCCCTAGTAGTGAGAGGCAAAGCATCAAAATGAATACAGATAACCTCACTGATAGCTAAAGAGACCTTTTCTTTCACTGCCTATTTAAAACTCGTGCTTTGTCGTAGTATCAATAGTGGATTGTTTGAAAAAATTTGGACTTGGGCTTGAAAATAAGGATGTCTTATGCTAGGTTAATCACATACTAGCTAGACATAATAGGTCACCGTTAAAGTAACAGTATTTATAAGGGATATTACGATACTTCAAATGGTTGGTCGTATATAATTAACATGAGACGAAGAATGTCACTTTCGTATAAAGAATAGAAATGTATTATGCAGCATACGCCAAAAAGAGGGAGACAGCAAAGCCGAGAGAGGCAACATATATATGGGTGAGCCATGGTTATTAGACCTGATGAAAAGAGCCATGAGAAAAGCGCTGCATTGTCAACCTCCCCCTTAAGACACCGCACCACCTCCACCCCGCCCCGTCCGTCCACGGATAGATTATTGGGGGTAGAAGATATAAAGCAAGGCAAAACGAATGAGTGGTCATAAATAGGATCCAAAACACATAATAACCCCTTGATAATGCAATCGATACTCGAAAGTTGTAAACCGGGGTACGGCGAATTTCAAAAGAAAAGAAAGGAAAAAAAACTAGGGAGAACCAATGAACTCCATAAGCAATAAGTATGTGCAATCCATGGCGTTCGAGTGATGGCGCAAATGAGGACTCGTTCATATGGATTGATTGGATGTCGATGTTTCTCCTATAATTTTCGATGGGGTATTTCTAATTTGTCCGCTTTAAGGACACTGCGCTGGAAGACGCATTGCTTCTGATAGACCTCCTAGATTTACTACCCGAAACAGTGCCTAGTGAGGGTTGTTTCATCCATCTATCAAAATAGTAAGTGAAAGAACGGCGATTAAGGGCGTAAAAAGCGGTACTTACATCCTAACTTTGCGATCGTCTCCAGCAGATGCAAACATCCCAGGCTCTGTTGGGTTCCAAGCCACCGCATTAACGCATCCGGAAACATGACCCTCAAGAGATTCAACGAGCTGGCTGTTCTCTTTATGCCATATGTAGATTTTAGCATCTATCGAACGTTCATTAGTATGGTCCTTATATTCCAAGCTCGACACAAAGACATACCTTCACTACCACTGACGACAAAATTCTCGGCCGCTCCACCAAACGTACTACGGATAAGGAAATTGCCTTGCTTTTGACCCAAAAATCGCCTAACAACGTCCGTCGTATCGATTTCTAGTAGCTGAACTTCATTCTCGGACATGTTCACGAGCATGTATCGCGAATCAGCGCTGATACTAAGACAGGTGAGGTCGAGTTTCAAGAGGACACTGTATTCCTCTTCGCGTGTTATGAAATTGTAGACATATATCCTCTTCTCCAAGGATATTGCTATCAGTCGTCGGCCGTCGGGAGTTATGGCACAGTCACGGACTCGGTATTGGCCGGGCCAGGTATATAAAGCTTCTCCATGAACACTCCAATGGCAGAGATGCGATTGGCCATCGAGGGAGCCTGTGACAAAAGATTCTCCATCTGGCGCCCATGAAGCGGAAGTGATGGGTTGGTGATGGTCTATTGTCAAGATGCAACTTCCAGTCTAGTTGGCCATTAATTGTGAGTATATGAGAACTCCAACAAAAAAGAGGGAGGGGAGTGTCAACATACCTGAACATCCCACATCTTTGCCTTGAAGTCTTGAGAACAAGTGATTAACTTGCTATCATCCGGGCTCCATGTGGCGTAAGCAACAGGCTCTCTATGGTCAGTAAGTCGATGTATTATTTCAAACGTCGTAGAATCGTATATTAACACGGTGCAGTCTCGGCTTGTAGTTGCAAGCTTGGTCCCGTCGTGGGAGAATTCCAAATACCAAACTTCATTGGTATGGTGACTGAGCTCGAACGCCGTCCGAAGAGGGAAATCACTTTTGTCACACATGTGGTCAGAGTACAAGGATGGTGACTGCGCGGTGTTGTGATATAGACAGTTATTTATTTGGGTATGCTTTACTTGATCGAGAAGCACTGCTAAACGGTGATCGGGTATCATAACGGAAGGGGAAATAGACTCTATCATGACGGGTTAGAAAAGCCTGGTCTCGCATCCGACAAGACTTCGAGGTCACATACTGGTGAGTTCAGACAGGAGGTACTGCCTAGAGTCGCTAATGGAGTGGCCCCAGCCAGCTCGAGCACGAAGATTCTCAGGTGTGGACATTAGCAGACTATATGACGTTCGTTAGCAGGCATTATACGCAGCGTAGGTAGCGCCTTTGAAAGTAGAACAAACCTTGAAAGAGCGTGAAGCTGCGCTATATCATGGTTTAACGGTGTCAACTCTTGTCGTAAAACGACTAGAGCCGTTGGCAGGTCCCGTTTATCGAGCAACTCGAGGAATTTCTGTTGCCTTATACAGAATAGCATTTCGTTCTCATTGGCACCACTTGCCAGAACCAATCCATCCCTTTTCGATAGCTGTTTGCCATTTACTCCATCCGCCTCACCTGCATCACCGTCAGGGCAAAAGGAGCTTAGCAGTATCCTCTCTGCCTCGTTCCAGTTCCCCTCTAATATTGCAGCTCTAAAGGCAGCTACGCCAGGACTCTCTAGCTCATATCTGCTCTCGCTAGTCAGCGTAGAAGCAGCTTGATGATAACCCAGCTCGTATAGACTCTGTATTAATATCCTCGTCACCTCTTCCCTATTGTGGCCGTGGTATGTGGCTGGTAGAGCGGAGGAGCCGTTGGCTATTGAAGTATCCTGATATCCAGCCTGTGACTGTTTGCCGGCAGTCGAGTTTGAGAACGACGGCTTTTGAAGGGAGTTGGAAGCACCATTTGATACCTGTGCTACACCATTTGAGCTGGAAGGCGAGGGTCCACCGTCAGGTCTCATATTGTCCAGAGTATATTTGAATCGTTTGTGCGGGGGGGGTTCGTTGTCTCTCCGAGATCCAGCTGCAGCAACCTCACTGCTTTCCTCAGCTCCACCGGTACTATTCACCTGTCTCGACTCGGAGCTCTCTGCTTGGTCTGGGGATAGGTCTTGACGGCGGCGGCGGCGACTACGGCGAGGCCCGGCCTCCGTGAGTGCGCTCGTTAGCTGTTGAGAGGGGTGATCAAGTTGTACCGGAGGAGACTGGTCTTGTTGGGGGGTGTCTGTCCTTGCGGTGCCGCTATCCTGGGGGATTAGCAACAGGTCATAGAACGGCACTGGTGATGCTGCAGGTTGAACTCACTCGGAGCTCGATGAGGGAACAGGGAGGCCGGGTCCAGCTGAGACAGGTGTATTTGAGGGAAGTTCGTCTGCCAGGTCGAAGACAGCGGCCGAGCCCTTCAGTCTGGTTCAATAAAGAACCAGCTGAGTAGGCTTTATCGTCAGAAGGGGAGCTGAAGGGGGGATATATGCCTTGGAGCCAGGTCCGAGACAGTACAGATCAGCTATAGTAGTCCTTGTCTTGAGGTTTCCGGGGTTCCTAAAGATGTGAAATCACAAAAGTGAGAGGTCAGAAGCGCTTCCCTCTCTTTCACTCCATGGTCTTCAGCTCACGGCGGCTCCAAGGGTGGTTTTACGTACGGGTGAGCAGCTTTGGCAAGTAGATGAGCACGCAGGGGGCGTCTCTTCCAGGTCCAAGAGGCAACTAGGCTGTGGCAACCTGCGAGAATGCGAAAGTGAAGGTGAAGAGGTGGTGTCCTTGCAATATTTATGTGGTGTTGGTCGTGGGGGAGTGTGAAATGCTGTTTTGTTGAAAAAGGGAGCGAACTAATATTTAAGATGCATTTAGACGGTCAAGCTTTCAATGAGCGAGCGAGGATGATCAGCCACAACGCTGCTACTTTTCTACCAGGCTTTACAGGCTCCCGAGGTTCCACGGTCTATGGCATGTACTGACTTGACTACAACATGATTAGTAGTAATATAAGTTATCTCTCTACTGGTTGATTCTCCTCTACTTTGTACTGCGTACTCCGTGATTAACTGTTGACTAGGGAGTTACCAGCTGCAACTTCTGCTATAAACGCCCACCAGCAAAGAGCAGTAGCCTTAGGGCTGACCCCAGGCCGATGCCCAAAGGTAGCTGCGACTTGCTCTCGCCCGCAGCCTTCGTCTCTCGTCCGCGAGTTTTGACGAGAGAGAAGAGAAAGCAAAGCAAAAGCCAGTTCCCAGTCCCAGTTCCAGTTCCCAGCACGCAGTTCCGGCCTCCTCTGTCCGTCATGCGTCAGGTACCTCCACATATAAAAAGTACTTCTGGCGCTGGTGTAAGTTGTTGAAGTCTGTTTCTCAGCAGAGGCCCCATGTACCTCTGGCAAGGGTTTCCAGGCAAGGAGTGACTTGTTCGCCCTCGATCATGATGTTGCAGCACATGTGATTGGCTAGGAACAGCCTATCATGTGTTGGCCCTGTGAATACCAACAGACTGCCGGATCGCACTGTTGTGCAGCTCTGCGAGATGTGTACGAGGCGTGGCATGGCTTGACGGGACAGACAGGGACAGACGTGCAGCGGGAGGGGAGTTAATGATAAGTTATACGATATTTAAAGCCCCCTCTTGGGCTGCTGTTGACTGATGTTGACTTCTTCATTTGTCGGGGGAAGAAGCCCTTGAAACATCGTCATAGCAGACAGTGTATGGGCCAATCGATCCCTCTCTCCTCTCTCCTCTCACCTGGACTTGCAACTCAGTTCCTCGAACAGACCTTGGAGCCATACTAGTCAGACTACGATAAACCATCAGATGATCGTTCCTTGCGGGCTATGACGGTTGGTTGCGTGGAGCACCTATTTAGCTAGTTGATGCCGGCTTCCTCAAGCTTTGGTGTTTTGGGTCTGGAGGCAACTCATCGAGAGAGCCATGGAGCAAACCATTAACATATGATATGAAGCTGACAAAAAGATGAGATAAACATTGATTAAACGATATAATGATGTACGAAGGATGAGATATCTCAAAAATCAGAGGGAGAGCAGCGTATCTTGGCAGCCGTGTTGAGCGTTATCTGCCTGTTGAAGCGAGAAAGTAAACATGTATATCATCAAAACAGCTACGCAGCGTAAATAGAATAAGCCAACAGCTTCCACTTCAACCCTGTATGTTAGGACTGGGACGGCCATCACTGAGATCGCGACCTTCTCTGCTCGACCTCATCCATCCCGCCTCGAGTTCGTCTGTTGATGCCTGCGAGCAAAGTCCCAGGCTAAAGCAGCACCAAGATCCAGTGGCTCCAACTCCACCCACCAACAACAACCTCGACCACAACCACGACGAGGAAGACGAAGACGAAGACGACGATAACTACAGCGTCGACAGCTCGGATTACGAGAGTCTATCGTCATTGTCTACTGCACTTATCGAAACGAGGACACCGCCCGCGCCTGTCATGGCACCCAAGGACTCGAAGAAGGAGGAGGCTGGGGACGAGCAGAAGGGCATCGTCTTCTCTATCTCCGGCCCCGTCATTGTTGCCGAGAACATGATAGGATGTGCTATGTACGAGCTGGTGGGTTGGCCTCTTAGAGAGTTGAACTTATAATCAGAGGGGGAGGGGACCGGGAGCTGATTGCTATCTACACAGTGTCATGTTGGAAAGGACCAAATCGTTGGAGAAGTCATCCGAATTGATGAAGACCAAGCTACCATCCAGGTCTACGAAGAAACAGGTACGGAGCGGAGCCATTGCCTTTATATCCGGCCCAGCTTTAGTCGATAGCTAACTCGTCTCTTTTTTTCCCTTCCTGCCTAACAGCTGGTGTCACTGTCGGTGACCCTGTTATCAGAACCGGCAAGCCCTTGTCCGTCGAGCTGGGTCCTGGTTTGATGGAAACTATCTACGACGGAATCCAGCGTCCTCTCAAATCCATCGCCGAGGTCTCAGACAGCATCTACATTCCCCGTGGTGTAGCCCTACCTGCCCTCGACCGAAAGAGGAAATGGGACTTCAAGCCCGCCAGCCTAAAGGTCGGCGACCACATCACTGGCGGTGATATCTGGGGTACCGTCTTTGAGAACAGTCTTCTTCACGACCACAAGATTCTCCTACCTCCACGTGCCCGTGGAACCATCACACGTATATCTGAGGCCGGCAGCTTCACCGTCGACGAGAAGCTGTTGGAAGTCGAGTTCAATGGAAAGCGAACCGAGTACAGCATGATGCACGTATGGCCAGTGCGTGTTCCTCGTCCTGTCAACGAGAAGCTGGCCTCCGATTCTCCGTTCATCGTCGGTCAGCGTGTCTTGGACTCTCTCTTCCCCAGTGTCCAGGGTGGTACCGTCTGTATCCCCGGTGCCTTCGGTTGTGGAAAGACCGTCATCAGTCAGAGTGTCTCCAAATTCTCCAACAGTGATATCATCGTCTACGTCGGCTGTGGTGAGCGTGGTAACGAGATGGCTGAAGTCTTGATGGATTTCCCAGAGGTATATATACATACCATACCCTCCCATGAGTTCCACGTGTGACAATTTAGCTGACTAGCCCGCCAGCTCACAATTACCATCGAAGGGCGCAAAGAGCCAATTATGAAGCGTACCTGCTTGATTGCCAACACCTCGAATATGCCAGTCGCCGCTCGTGAGGCATCCATCTACACTGGTATCACCGTTGCGGAATACTTCAGAGATCAGGGTAAACACGTTGCCATGATGGCTGACTCCAGTTCCCGTTGGGCAGAGGCCCTACGTGAGATTTCTGGTCGTCTAGGAGAGATGCCTGCTGATCAGGGTTTCCCTGCCTATCTTGGTGCCAAGCTTGCTTCTTTCTACGAGCGTGCCGGTCAGACCATCGCTCTAGGCAGCCCCGAGCGAAAAGGAAGTGTCAGCATCGTCGGAGCCGTCAGTCCTCCTGGTGGTGACTTTGCTGACCCGGTCACCTCGAGTACACTCAACATCGTACAGGTCTTCTGGGGTCTCGACAAGAAGCTTGCTCAAAGAAAACATTTCCCGTCGATCAACACTTCCATATCGTACAGTAAATACACCCAAATCCTTGACAGGTACTATGCCAAAGAACACCCTGAGTTCCCACGACTCCGTGACAAGATCAGGGAGCTTCTCAGTACCTCCGAGGAACTGGATCAGGTCGTCCAGCTCGTTGGAAAGTCTGCTCTCGGTGACGCGGATAAGATCACGCTGGACGTGGCGACCCTGCTCAAGGAGGATTTCTTGCAGCAGAACGGATACTCCGACTACGACCAGTTCTGCCCTATGTGGAAGACCGAGTACATGATGAAGGCGTTCGTGTCTTACTACGACGAGAGTCAGAAGGCCATCGCCCAAGGTCAGAGCTGGGTAAAGGTCCGGGAGGCAACAAGCGGAATTCAATCTGCTCTTCGAAACATGAAGTTCGAAGTCCCAGATGACGAGGAGGAAGTCAGCGCAAAGGTAAGCGATCACCCATTCAACGAGTATATGCACGACGGTTACTAACCTGTGGCCCGTAGTATGAGAAAATCCTCCAAGAAATGTCCGAAAAGTTCGCCTCGGTGTCGGATGAGTAAATATCTTTCGGTTGTCTTTGTTTTTGTTCGTACGAATGTTATTCACAGATCACTGGCCTACAGGACCAAGGTGAACATCATTTATCATAATAATCTATCCTGTCCGTCGAGTTAATAGACTGTTTAGGTTTTTTGTACAGTCGGTGAGCCAACTTGGTATACGTAGACAGTAGGCAGAAGCATTGTCAATATTATACTTTACCCCTTATCTCTTTATGCTGGGTATTTAACTACATGTCTACTCTTCTTATTTCTATCCGTATCTACTCATCGAAAGCCTCAAATAGCGTCTCTTCAATAGTCGTGCCCTTGAAACTCCCCTTTTTCTTATTATTTGCGTGTGATGGGCTCGAGCTGACCCAAGGCGGATCAAGTTGCACGTGAACAAACCCAACTCTCCTCTGGCATCAACTATCTTGAACGCCCAAAATACACAAAAAGCTATACATGACTGCCTAATCACCGAAACAAAACAAGAGAGCACTCCTTAATTCATCTTCTTCTTCGCCCGGATTTCCTCCAGCTCGACTTCAAGCACATCGCCACACCATGGCGGCCCAAGCTGGCTATTCGTGAGTCCAGTCCCCTGCGTTGGCTGGCCTTTCGTCATTTTCAAGCCAAACGGTCAACGATCAACCATGATGCTAATGCAGGACGCTTGTCTATAGGATAAACGTCAACGACCCCGGTCTTATTTCTCTTGTCAATAAACTGCAAGATGTGTTTACCACTGTTGGAGTATGTTATCTCTCTAGAGCTATGAGTACCGCTGTCACGAGGGGGGTGTCTGACCAGCGGCGCACAATTTCATAGGCACAAAACCCAATAGATTTACCGCAGATAGTTGTGGTAGGATCGCAATCTAGTGGAAAGAGTTCCGTGCTGGAAAATATTGTTGGGAGAGACTTGTAAGTTGAGAGAGAGCACCACCTTCGGGCCACTGTTTACTTGATTACGACGCACGGGAGCTTGGTGATTAACCTGCCAAATATAACAGTTTACCTCGTGGCTCTGGCATTGTAACCCGACGGCCGCTAGTCCTCCAACTTATCAACAAGCCTCGCACCGAGAAGCCTCAATCGAACGGCGTCAAGGAAGAGGAGAAGCTAGATACGACCGACAGCGAGGCAAACGTTGACGAATATGGCGAGTTCCTTCATATCCCCGGCCAGAAGTTTCACGATTTCAACAAAATCAGAGAAGAGATTGTCCGCGAGACCGATGCAAAGACTGGCCGCAATGCCGGAATCTCCCCCGCCCCTATCAACTTGAGAATCTACTCTCCAAACGTCCTCACGCTTACCCTGGTGGATCTGCCCGGATTGACAAAAGTGCCGGTTGGAGATCAGCCAAAGGATATCGAGAAGCAAATAAGGGAAATGGTGTTGAAGCAAATTAGCAAGTCGAATGCGATTATTCTTGCAGTTACGGCTGCGAACCAGGATTTGGCCAATTCCGATGGTTTGAAACTTGCCCGCGAGGTTGATCCAGAGGGCCAGAGGACGATTGGTGTTTTGACCAAGGTCGATCTGATGGATGCCGGAACCGATGTTGTGGATATTCTTGCTGGTAGAGTTATTCCATTGCGACTTGGTTATGTGCCCGTTGTGAATCGAGGACAGCGAGATATTGAGAATAAGCGAACGATTTCTTATGCCCTTGAGCACGAAAAGAACTTCTTCGATAACCATGCCACGTACTCTTCCAAATCTGCTTACTGCGGAACACCATACCTGGCAAGGAAGCTCAATGTGGTATGTATGACCGAATTTTATAAAAACGGGGAGTATTTGGCTTGCTAACTGTTCCATCTCTTTTAAGATTCTTATGATGCACATTAAACAAACCCTTCCCGACATTAAAGCCCGCATTGCATCCTCCTTGCAGAAATACACCGCCGAGTTAAACCAACTCGGTGACTCGATGCTTGGAAACAGTGCCAACATTATTCTCAATATCATCACCGAGTTCAGCAATGAATATCGAACCATTTTGGACGGTAACAACCAGGAACTTTCATCCGTTGAGCTCTCTGGAGGTGCACGTGTCAGCTTTGTTTTCCATGAACTCTACTCAAACGGTGTCAAGGCCATCGACCCTTTCGATGTAGTGAAGGATATTGATATCAGAACGATGTTATACAACTCGTCCGGTCCTTCGCCAGCTTTATTCGTTGGCACGGGTGCATTTGAGTCTATCGTTAAACAGCAGATTAAGAGACTCGAAGAACCCGGCTTGAAATGTGTATCCTTGGTCTACGATGAACTCGTGAGAATTCTTGCTCAGCTTCTGAACAAGCAACCTTTCAGGAGGTACCCCCAGCTGAAGGAACGATTCCATGGAGTCGTAATATCCTTTTTCAAGAACGTCATGGATCCAACAAATAAGCTTGTCAAGGACCTCGTTGCTATGGAGGCTTGCTACATCAACACTGGCCATCCTGATTTCATAACTGGACACAGGGTTAGTTTCATTTTCACGTCTATTTCCTTGGAGAATATTTGCTAATTATTTGACATAGGCGATGGCAATTATCAACGAGCGACAGAATGCCTCTAAGCCA